>WNWK01007729.1:0-91144 GCA_009830355.1 Cherax destructor
TTTTATGCCTTTTATGAAGGATCTGCTGATGGCCCCCAGTTAGGGTCAGTATTTTTTCTCCTTGTTCCTGATGCTGTGCTGCCGCTTACTGCTGCTTTCTACATTATTGATGTTGGGCGAATGGTTCGTCTTATTGTTCAAGCAAGCTGTTTGATTGTCTTGATGGTCGAAAAGATAGATTTGTGGACTTGTTGTCGTTCACTGTTTAAGTCTAAGTCAAGTCTAGTCTTACTGAGACATAACAAGCACTTTGAAAACACATACACATTCTCATACACTTGTATATACTGTTTGCATCACAAGACTCTCTCATGTTTTAAGTAATAGTAAATTGTGGCGTGAAAGTATG
Source organism: Cherax destructor (assembly GCA_009830355.1). Classification (NCBI taxonomy): domain Eukaryota; kingdom Metazoa; phylum Arthropoda; class Malacostraca; order Decapoda; family Parastacidae; genus Cherax; species Cherax destructor. The sequence continues at coordinate 350 of WNWK01007729.1, forward strand.
GGAAGGTCTTGGAATGATATTCTGATTTATTGAGGATAGTATGGCATTTCTTGGCATGATCGTATTGCATATGCCATTCCAATTGCCAGTTCGTCCACATTTGCAAATTCCCCAATTGTTACCTTCAGACTACATAACGAGTCAGCTGTTAATAACTTTATAACAGCTATGATTAACATCGACTGGAATAATGAGTTAGAAACATATTCAGATACTAATGAATGCATCAAGAATTTCCTTAAAAAAACCCACCACCTCTATAACAAACATTGCCCTAAAAAAACTAAACAGATCACAGCTAAGAGACTTAACAATCCCTGGCTAACACCCAGCATCCTTAAATCCATTAACAAAAGGCACCAATATGAAAAACAATACAGAAGGGGTGCAATAACCAGAGAACAATCCAAACGCTACTCATCAATCCTTACCAGCCTGATAAGAAGGTCAAAAAAATTGTATTATGAGAACAGACTCCAGAACATAAAAGGTGATAGGTAAAAGACCTGGAAAACCCTATCTGCAATTCTAGGAAATAAAAAGATATCCAAGAACAATACCATCAAATTATCAAAAACAGATGAACCCCTACTCTCACCAACTGAGACAGCAAACAGACTTAATGTTTTCTTCTCCACCATAGGAAAGAATCTAGCGAGTAAAATCCCAAGCTCGAACACCCGTCCAACAGACTACCTCACCAACACCTACCCTAATACACTATTCCTAGCTCCTACCAACTCAATTGAAGTCTCGCAGGAGACATAAACAGCTTACCACCTTTTATGTACAAAAAAGCTTCACAGGTACTGTCACCAATTATAGTAACCCTATTCAATAAATCCATTGAAGCCTCTACCTTCCCATCAATTCTCAAAATAGCTAGGGTCACCCCGATCCACAAAGGAGGTGATCAAACAGACTTGAATAATTTACCACTGCTTTCTAAATTCTTCGAAAAATTAATTCATAGACATATCTATTCCTACCTCGTCTCACACAATGTACTCAACCCCTGTCAATTTGGATTCAGGACCAACAAGAGCACAAACGATGCTATTATACACATGTTAGAATTAATATACACCGCACTTGAGAAGAAAGAAGTCCCACTGGGAATCTTCATTGATCTACGCAAAGCTTTTGATACAGTCGACCATGATTTACTGCTCACAAAATTAGCACACTATGGAATAAGGGGGCACCCACTCAACTACCTAAAGTCATACCTTAGCAACAGAAGCCAATACGTGTACACAAATGGAGCGAACTCTTCCACACAACAAATCACAGTCGGAGTCCCTCAAGGAAGTGTCCTGGGGCCACTCCTCATTTACATAAATGACCTACCAAATGCATCACAACTACTCAAACCCATATTATTTGCAGATGACACAACATATGTCTTCTCTCACCCAAATCCAGTTATACTGGCCAACACTGTTAATGCCGAATTACAGAAAATATCAACATGGATGACGACTAACAAGCTTACTGACAAGACCTACTTCATACAGTTTAGAAACAAAGCCACTAATGTTCCACTTAACATAACGCTCAATGGTTCACCCATCACAAGACTCACAGAGGGAAAATTCATAGGAATCCACCTTGACAGTAGCCTTAAATTCCAAACACACATACAACAAATTTCCAAGAAAATCTCAAAGACTGTAGGCATATTATCAAAGATACGCTATTATGTGCCACAATCAGCTCTTCTTGCACTATATCATTCACTTATCTACCCTTATCTCACCTATGGAATCTGTGCATGGGGATCAACAACATTAAATCACCTTAGACCACTCATAACCCAGCAAAAGGCTGCAGTCAGAATGATAACAAATTCCCACTCTAGACAGCATACTCCACCAATATACAAAAGTCTGAAACTACTCACCGTAAAGAACATTCATACTTACTCTTGTGCCTACTACATACATAAAACTCTACACTCAAATATAAACCCTCCGCTCAAAATTCTCCTCACCAACTTTAATAGGACCCATGACCACAACACAAGACACAGATCACTTTTTGATATACCCCGAGTCCATATCAACCTATGTAAAAATTCTATGCACATAAAGGGCCCCAGAATCTGGAATTCCTTACCAGAAAATATTAAGATAACCTTGTATGAAAATCAATTTAAGACTCTTCTCAAAAACCACCTACTCACCCAAAACTAAATACTCATACTATAAATTACCTTCAAAAATGCTCAATGTTATTTTAGTTAAGATAATCTCAATTTTATATTACCATTCTCCTAAACACTAGTTACAATTTAATATCATCATATTGTAAATTTAACAGTATATCATCATATAGTAATTTTAAAACAAATTTATAACTAGAATAAACTCAATCAATTTCTCTAATATTATGTACATAGTCTATAAGTCATTAGAATAAGCTGCCCCTAATGCCATGGCATGTCAGTGGCTCTCCTTTCACTACAGTTTATGATTGTAACCACCAATATCTATGTAAATTGCAACGAAATAAAATTTACTTTACTTTACTTTACTTTGATTCTTTCTGTTTGAACTCGTCATTTCGTCACAGTCTTAAGCACTGGGGAGATATTTTGGTGTTTATTTCCGTTATCAGTGCTCAAACTTCGTGAGTGGTAGGAAGTTATTATGCCACAAGACGCTTAAACGTTTAAATGAGTTGAAGTAATATATGTTCTTTTAGCTCGTAATACACATAGCCTGCCTTATCATCATCCTAAAATAATTCTTCACTAAGTTAGAGAGATAGATAGAGAGGGAGTGAGAGAGAAAGTGTGTACTCAACCATTTGTGGTCGAAGCTCCTGAGTATGTCTGTGTGTGCGCGCGCGCGCGTGTGTATGTGTGTACTCACCTAGTTGTGGTTGCGGGGGTCGATTCACAGCTCCTGACCCCGCCTCTTCACTGGTCGCTACTATGTCATCCTCCCTGCTCCATTGCTCTATCATATCTCATCTTAAAACTATGTATGGATCCTGCTTCCACTACGTCACTTTCCAGACTATTCCACTTCCTGACAACTCTGTGACTGAAGAAATACTTCCTAACATCCCTGTGACTCATCTGAGTCTTCAACTTCCAACTGTGACTCCTTGTTGCTGTGTCCCATCTCTGGAACATCTTATCTATGTCCACCAAGTCGATTCCTAGCAGTATTTTATATGTTGTTATGATGTCCTCCCTATCTCTCCTGCCCTCCAGTGTCGTCAGGTCAATTTTCCTTAACATCTCCTCGGAGGAGATGTTAAGGAAATTTCCTTACATGCTTGGCTAGGTGTGAGTTCCAAACTGGTGCTGCATACACCCTGCGTACACGGTGTACAGGGTCTTGAACGATTCCTTATTAAGATGTCGGAATGCTGTTCTTAGGTATGCCAGGCGCCCATATGCTACAGCAGTTATTTGGTTAATGTGCACCTCAGGAGATGTGCCCGGTGTTATACTCACCCCAAGATCCTTTTCCTTGAGTTATGTTTGTAGTCTCTGGCCCCTAGACTGTAATCCGTCTATGGTCTTCTTTGCCCTTCACCGATCTTCATGACTTTGCACTAGCTGGGGTTGAACTCCAGGAGCCAGTTTCTAGACCAGCCCTGCAGCCTGTCCAGGTCCCTTTGTAATTCTGCCTGGTCCTCATCCCGATTGAATTCTTCTCATTAACTTCACATCATCTCCAAACAAGAACACTTCTGAGTCTATTCCTTCCATCATGTCGTTCACATATACCAGAAACTGCAACGGTCCTAGGACTGACCCTTTTGAAACCCCGCTCGTCACAGGTGCCCACTCTGACACCTCGTCACGTACCATGACTCGCGCTGATGTCTTCCCGACATGTATTCCCTGATCCATTGCAGTGCCTTCCCAGTTATACCTGCCTGGTCCTCCAGCTTTTTCACTAATTTTTGTGTGGAACTGTGTCAAAAGCCTTCTTAGAGTCCACTCTACCCACCCCTCTGTCTCTTGTCTTCCTGCTGTCTCCCTGTCATAGAACTCCAAGTAGGTTTGTAACACAGGATTTCCCGTCCCTGAAACCTTTCTAGGTGCTCCACCACTCTTCTGATAATCTTCTCCATTACTTTGCATTTATACATGTCAGTGACACTGGTCTGTAATTTAATGCTTGGTGTCTATCTCCTTTTTTTAAATTTTTGACTTCATTTGCTGTCTTCCATAGCTCAGGTAGTCGCACAGTTTCGATAGATGTGTTGAAGATTGTTGTTAGGGGTACACAAATCGCCTCTGCTTCCTCTCTCAGGACTCATGGAGAGATGTTGTCCTGCCCTATCACCTTTGAAGTATCTAGCTCGCTTAGCAGTCTCTTCAGTTCTTCACTTCACTTCCACTTCCTTCCTGTATGTGTGTGTGTGTGGGGGGTGAATGTGTGTGTGGGTGTATGTGTACGAATGTGTTTGTGTGTATGTGTGTGTGTGAGTGTATATGTGTTCTTGTGTATTTGTATGAGTGTGTTTGTGTGTGTGTGTGTTTGTGTGTGTTAGAAAATGTGCTGTTAATGGAAACGTTAAAACAAGTTATTTAATGCCAAGGCACAACAGCATAGTTGGATCGTTGTTATTCAGTGACCTTCAACATTCTATTTAACCTTATCCTTGGAACTCATGACTACGCATAAGACTACACTTATTTATAAATCTACTGTGGTTACTGCCCTTAGGTTTCACTAACCCCTTTTCTGTTACTGCCCTGAGTAGGTGATGCCTGGTTATATGTCCTGCCGTGGATATTCTAGTGAGGCTGATGATTACTAGACAGCTTAGTGTAACTACAGGGGTGTCCCAATAAGGAAACACCAGTGAGGATGATTATTAGACAGCTTAGTGTAACTACAGGGGTATCCCAATAAGGAAACACCAGTGAGGATGATTATTAGACAGCTTAGTGTAACTACAGGGGTGTCCCAATAAGGAAACACCAGTGAGGATGATTATTAGACAGCTTAGTGTAACTACAGGGTGTCCCGCTGAGGATACACACAAGATAATGATAAATACTAGGCAGAATAATGTAACAAAACAAAAGTTCTTCTGATTATTACATGTACTTGTCAGAGGGAGAGAGAGGAAGAGAGAGAGAGAGAGAGAGAGAGAGAGAGAGAGAGAGAGAGAGAGAGAGGAGAGAGAGAGAGAGAGAGAGAGAGAGAGAGAGAGAGAGAGAGAGAGAGAGAAGAGAGAGAGAGAGAGAGAGTGGCTAGGCAGAACAGTGTGTTAGAGTATCATGTTTAATGATGGGAGTGGGAGGTGAACGGGGTAGAAAGGTGGACTTGTTGTAAGATCATTTGCTTATATAGTTTAATTGCAGCGAGTCCTTCATTGACTTTTATTATATTTGTATTATTTCATTATTTTATTATTATATTATATATTATTATTATTATTATTATTATATAATTATTATTATTATTATTATTATTATTATTATTATTATTATTATTATTATTATTATTATTTATTATTATTATTATTATTATTATTATTATTATTATTATTATTATTATTATTATTATTATTATTAGCAGTAGTAGTAGTAGATAAATATAGTAGTAGTAGTAGCAGTAGTAGCAGCAGCGGCAGCAGTAGTATGTGCGTTATTCCTATTTGTAATTAACTATTTTAAGCCAATGATGCAGAATTAGAATTATATATAGTATATATATATATATATATATATATATATATATATATATATATATATATATATATATATATATATATATATATATGTATGTATGTATATATGTCGTGCCGATTAGGTAAAACTTGCGATTTTGGCTTAAATAGGAACGCTCATCTTGCCATATGAGACAAGTGAAAATTTGTGTATGCAATAATTTCGCAAAAATCATTCTGAACCTAACGAAAAAAAAATGTTTCAGTGTGTTTGTTTATTATATTATTGTAAACGTATCTAAAATATATTTAGTTGGGTTAGGGTAAATTAAATTGCGCTTGTTATAATAAGGTTAGGTAGGTTTTCAAAGTTTCTTTTGTTAAAATTTTTTAAATTTTTACATTAACATAAATGGAAAAAATATATCTTTAAACGTATAAGAGAAAATTTTAGAAAGGACTTAATTTTAAGTGAGTTCTTGCTAATTGACCAGTTTTACCTAATCGGCAGGACATATATATATATATATATATATATATATATATATATATATATATATATATATATATATATATATATATATATATTTTTCATTCACTCTATCACTGTCTTGCCAGAGGCGCCCTTACACTAGAGCTACAAACCTGCAACATTAACACCCTCCTTCAGAGTACCGGCACTGTACTTCCCATCTCCAAGAATCAGGTCTGGCCTGCCGGTTTCCCTGAATCCCTTCATAAATGTTACCTTGCTTACTCTCCAACAGCACGTCAAGTCCTAAAAACCATTTGTCTCCATTCGCTCCTATCTAACACGCTTACGCACGATTCCTTTTCTAGGCCGACCCCTACCCCGCCTTCCCTCCACTACAGATCTATAGACTCTCGAAGTCATTCTATTTCATTCCATCCTCTCTACATGTCCAAACCATCTCAATAACCCCTCCTCAGCTCTCTGGATAACAGTTTTGATAATCCCACACCTCCTCCTAATCTCCAAACTACGGATTCTCTGCATTACATTCACACCACACATTGCCCTCAGACACGACATCTAAACTGCCTCCAGCCTTCTCCTTGTTGCAACATTTACAACCCATGACTCACACCCATACAAGAGTGTTGGTATAACTATACTCTCATGGATAAAGTTATTTGTCTCCACAAACTCTTCAGTGCACCACTCATCTTTTTCCCCTCGTCAATTCTATGATTTACCTCATCTTTCATAGACCCATCCGCTGACACGTCCACTCCCAAATATCTGAATACATTCACCTCCTCCATACTCTCTCCCTCCAGTCTGATATCCAATCTTCAGTTGCCTATTTTTTTAGGTTATCCTCATCACCTTACTCTTTCCTATATTCACTTTTAATTTCCTTCTTTTACATACCCTACCAAACTCATATATATATATATATATATATATATATATATAAAAATATATATATATATATATATATATATATATATATATATATATATATATATATATATATATATATATATATATATATATATATATATATATATATATATATATATATATATATATATATATATATATATATATATATATATATATATATAGTGTGAAGAAACTAGTCAATTAGCAAGAACTCCTTTAAAATTAAGTTCTTTCTAGAATTTTCTCTTATACATTTAAAGATATATATTTTTTCATTTATATTAATATAAAAATTAATTATTTTGTTCCAAAAGAACATTAAGAAACTTACCTAACCTTATTATAACGTGCGCAATTTAATTTAGCCCAATCCAGCTAAATATATTTCATATAAGTTTACAATAATATAATAATAAACAAACACAATGATATATATTTTTTCGTTAGATTCAGTATGATTTATGCGAAATTACTACATAAACAAATTTTCGCTTCCCCTATTCGGCAAGCCAAAATCGCAAGTTTTACTTATTCGGCACGACACAAACACACACACACACACACACACACATATATATAAATATATACATTGTAACCACGAACAAGTGGTATTTAATCAATAACAAACTTCAGCTAGCCGGAGGATCGAACTCACGACACTCAACACTCTAAACTACTGAACCTGACAATCCTACAGACAAGATGTGCCTAGCGAACTAGGCTTGCTTCATGTTGCGAGGACCTACGATGGTGTGGTTGCCTCAGAGATAATTTAATTCTAGTCCCTGTTTGGTGTACTAGCCTCCACAAGCAGTACATATGATTGTAACCACGAAAAACTGGTATTTAATCTATATATTGTGCCAGTTAAGCTGAATTGCTTAAGGATATTCTTTGTCGAATTAGCAGAATGAAAATTTGTTTTTGGCATACATCGGCGGAAATCAATCTGAATACAACGAAAAAAAAAATATGACATTAATTTGATGCAATATTAAAAAAAAAATAAACTGACTTATGCTATACATAGCAGAATTTACCTAAAAAAAGAATACACTAGCTTAAGGGAGGTTAGAAGACGTTTTTAGTTTGGTCCAAAAATATAATTTTCTACATCACTGCCAATTAAATATGTTATATCTCTAAATAGGTGAAAAAAGGATATTGGAAACTTTCAATTGTTAACGGAGTTCGGCGTATTTGGCAAGCTCGGCTCATTAGGCACATATTTTTTTTAACACTTCGGTCGTTTCCCACAAACGCAGGTGACCCAAAAAGAAAAAAAAAATTCATCATCGTTCAACACTCACCATCATTCATACATATTCACTGTCTTTGCAGAGGCGCTCAGATACGACAGTTTAGATGTCACTTCAAACTGCCAATATCCCAAACCCCTCCTTTAAAGTGTAGGCATTGTATTTCCCACCTCCAGCACTCAAGTCCTTCTAACTGGTTTACTGAATCCCTTCAGAAAATGTTACCCTGTTCACACTCCAACAGCTCGTCAGGTCCCAAAAACCATTTGTCTCCATTCACTCCTAACACGCTCATACACGCTTGCTGGAAGTCCAAGCTCCTCGTCCACAAAACCTCTTTTACCCCCTCCCTCCAACCTTTCCTAGGACGACCCCTACCCCCGCCTTCCTTCCCCTACAGATTTATACGCTCTCCAAGTCTTTCTACTTTGATCCATTCTCTTAAATGACCAAACCACCTCAACAACCCCTCTTCAGCCCTCTGACTAATACTTTTAGTAACTCCACACCTCCTCCTAATTTCCACACTACGAATTTTCTGCATAATATATACACCACACATTGCCCTTAGACACGACATTTTCACTGCCTCCAGCCTCCTCCTCGCTGCAGCATTTACAACCAAAGCTTCACACCCATATAAGAGTGTTGGTACCACTATACTTTCGTACATTCCCTTCTTTGACTCCATGGAAAAAGTTTTTTGTCTCAACAGATACCTCAAAGTACCACTCACTTTTTTCTTTCATCAATTCTATGGTAAACCTCGTCCTTCATAGGCCCATCTGCTGACAAGTCAAATCTAAAATATCTGAACATATTCACTTCTTCCATACTCCCTCCCTCCAATGTGATATCCAATTTTTCTTTACCTAACTCGTTTAACACCCTTATAACCTTACTCATATTTATGTTCACTTTCAACTTTCTTTACACACCCTCCCAAACTCATCCACTAACCTTTGCAACTTCTCTTTAGAATCTAACACTCACACTCACATCCAGGTCTTCTTCACTCGTAAAATATGTTATACCTCCCGGACCAATGCATGAAATTACTTCCTCCCTCTCTTCATCAACATTTAACAGTTTTCAAAATATTCCTGCTATCTTTCCAATACCTCCAACTCCCCATCTACTAACTCCCCTATTCTGTTTTTAACTATCAAATCCATTCGTTCCTTGGCTTTCTTAACCTATTTATCTCAGTCCAAAAAAAATTTCTTATTCTCACAAAATTTGTTGAAGTGTCTCACCCACTTTATCATTTGTTCTCCTTTTACACAATAGAGCGGAAAAGCAATGTGAAGGACTTGGGAGTGGTAATGTCCGAAGATCTCACCTTCAAGGACCACAACAATGCCTCTATCACATTTGCGAGGAAACTGGTAGGATGGATAATGAGAACATTCAAGACAAGAAATGCTAAGCCATTGATGATCCTTTTAAATCACTTGTTCTCTCTAGGCTGGAATATTGCTGTACATTAACATCTCCATTCAGGGCAGGTGAAATTGCAGATCTAGAGAATGTACAGAGAACCTTTGCTGCACGTATAAGTTCCATCAAACACCTTAAATACTGGGAACGCCTGGAAGCACTTGACTTGTACTCACTGGAGCGCAGGCCAGAGAGATATATCATAATCTACACCTGGAAGATTCTGGAGGGACTGGTCCCTAACCAGCACACAGAAATCACCTTTAACGAAAGCAAAAGACTTGGCAGGCGATGTAACATTCCCCCAGTGAAAAAATAGGGGCACCACTGGTACATTAAAAGAAAACACAATAAGTTTCCGGGGCCCAAGACTGTTCAGCATTATCCCACCAGCCATAAGGGGAATTACAAATAGACCTCTGGTTGTCTTCAAGAGAGAGCTGGACAGATACCTAAAGTCAGTGCCAGATCAGCTGGGCTGTGGTTCATACGTTGGACTACGTGCGGCCAGCAGTAACAGTCTCGTAGATCAGGTAGGTAGACTCCAGGTAGGTAGACTCCCTCACCACTTTCTTCACCTCTCTTTTACTCTGCTCTGTAACACCCTTTACCTCATCACTCGCCCAATCACTCCTCTTTCTTCTTGCACCCACCCTAATATAGCCATAGTGCTGGGTCGCCATTTGGAGAAGACCCGGGCCGGATGTACCGGCGAACCTACAACAACAATAATATAGCCACATAATTCTACTCCGCATAAAACTATTCCATCGCTCTTCAACCCACCTTTCTCCCAATAGTTGCTTATATCTCAACTTAACTTCCTCCTCCCTTAGTTTTTAAACTTTCACCTCTCTCTTACTTACTGTTGCCATTTTCCCTTTGCTCCACCTACCTCTTAATTAAACTGTAGCGACAACTAAAAATTGATCTCGATGTATATGTTGCCCCTCTATAAACATGCATATCCTGAAGCCTACCCATCAACCTTTTATCCACCAATACATAATCTAACAAACTACTTTCATTTCGTGCAAAATATATCTTGTACACTTATTTATCCTGTTTTTCTTAAAATATGTATAACTTATTACCAAACCTCTTTCTATACATAGTTCAATTAAAGGACCCCATTCTCATTTTTTCCTGGCACCCCAAACTTACCTAATATTTCCTCCACAATAGTTATACTCATTTTAGCATTTAGGTCAACCACCACAAGTACTCTCTCACTTGGTTCAACTTCCCGCACACTCACTCAACATTTCCCAAAATCTCTCTCTCTCTCTCTCTCTTTTACACTTCTCTCTTCTCCAGGTGCATAAACACTTACTATATCCCACTATTCACATCCTTTCCTTATTTTACTCCACATAATCCTTGAATTTATACTTTTATATTCCCTCTTGTCCTGCCATAACTGATCCTTCAGCATTATTGCTACTCTTTCCTTAGCTCTAATTCTATTAGTAACCCTTGGCCTAATCCCATTTATTTCTCCCCAGTGAAACTCTCCTATCCCCTTCAGCTTTGTTTCACTTAGAGCCAGGACATCCAGCTTCTTTTCATTCATACCATTCACAGTCTTTCTTATAATCCGTACTACATCAAATTCAAATTCAAATGTTTATTTCTCTGTAAAGATTACAATGTTGTGTTTAAGTATTATAAAATATTAGTTACAATGTGTGGTTTACATATTATAAAATATTAGTTACAATGTGTGGTTTACATATTATAAAATAATAATTACAAAGAAGGCCACTAGCATGCCTAGCATGCCTAGGCCTTTCGGGTAGACTAATAATAATTCTTACTCTATATTGACACAGGTTATAGATCATACTGATATTAAAGTTAGGTAACTGTAGTGATTAAATAGATTTACAATAGTGAGGTATTTCAAAACATTTAAGAATATTACAGTTTGTAAACTTAGTAATGAGAATGGTTTTGTCTTGGCATGATACATAGTTTCTATTAAAGCTCCTATATAGGAGTATCTCAGGCAAACTTATGACTAGCTTAAGATTTATTAGGCAATAGCTATATTCGAAATTTTAGGTTTACAGTCATTTGGGTGAGTGTAAGTTGGGGGAATCACAGATATCAAGAGAAAGTCTATTTTGTTTTTTATGTGTGCATTATATAAGGAAGAGAATAGGTGGTTTTCATGTAGTTAGTTGACGGTGGGTTGTCAGGGAGATAAGATGTTTTTTAACGGTAGTTTTGAAAGTGGTGATTGAGTCTGCAGTTCTAGAGTTTTCAGGCAGGGAGTTCCAGATTTTAGGCCCTTTAATGTGCATTGAATTTTTGTATAGATTTAGGCGGACACGGGGAATGTCATAGAGATTTTTGTGTCTGGTGTTGTGCCTGTGGGTCCCGTCACAACTATCATGAAAGTGTTTTAGTTCAGGGTTAATATTGGAATTTATGGTTCTGAAAATGTAGGTTGCACAGTAGTAAGTGTGGATGTTCTGGACAGTGAGTAAGTTTAGGTCTTTGATGAGGGGGGGGGTGTTGTCTAGTACTGGATTGCTTGATAATTCTTACTGCGGCTTTTTGTTGGGATAATATGGGCTTTAGGTGTGTTGCTGTTGTTGATCCTCAAGCACAAATAGCATAGGTGAGGTAGGGATAGATGAGTATAGATTAGTATAGTGTGAGTAGGGCTGATTGTGGTACGTAGTAACGTGTCTTAGAGAGGATCCCAACCGTTTTGAAAACTTTTTTGTTATGTGTTGGATCTGGGTGCTGAATTTCAGGTTGCTGTCGAGGTATAGGCCCAGGAATTTGCCATCCACGTACATTCAAACATCCCAACTTTCTTCTTTCTATTTTTGGTAAGCTGTACGGGGAAATGGGTCACTAGCCCATTGCCCCCGGCATTTTATTTGACGTTTGCAACATGCATGGCTTACGGAGGAAAAATTCTTATTCCACTTCCTCATGGATATGAAAGGAAAGTAATAAGAACAAGAACTATTTAGAAAAACCAAAGAAAACTCAGGTGAATTTGTGTATATATATAAATGTATACATATATGTTTAGTGTGATCTATGTGTAAGTAAAAGTAGCAAGATATACCTGTTATCTTGTTTGTGTATGAGACAGAAAATAGACATCAGCATTCCTACCAGCATATAAAACGAATAGAGGTTTTTGTCTTCCCTGGGTAATTTATATATATATATATATATATATATATATATATATATATATATATATATATATATATATATATGTCGTGCCGAATAGGTAAAACTTGTGATCTTGGCTTAAATAGCAACGCTCTTCTTGCCGAATAAAGAAAGCGATAATTTCGTAAAAATCATTCTGAGCCTAACGAAAAAAATATATTTCATTGTGTTTGTTTATTATTAAATTACTGTAAACTTATGTAAAATATATTAAGTTGGATTAGGCTAAATTAAATTGCGCTTGTTATAATATGATTAGGTAAGTTTTCTAAGGTTCTTTTGGTACAAAATTATCAATTTTTACATTAACCTAAGTTAAATAAATATATATTTAAACCTATAAGAGAAAATTTTAGAAGGGACTTAATTTTAAATGCGTTCTTGCTAATTAACCAATTTTACTTATTCGGCACGACATATATATATATATATATATATATATATATATATATATATATATATATATATATATATATATATATATATATATATAGGTCGAACTCCCTTCAAAATTGAACTTTTCCACCAATTTCTTTTAACTTATTGATAGATATATTATTTCACTGACAATGATAAAAAATGTTTTATTTTTGGGCTAAACTTACCTCACCTAACCTAACTTAAACTTGGGTAACTATTTTTTTTAGCTAAATTCTGCTGTGAATAGCATAAATCAGTTTAAATTTCTTTAATATTACCTAAAATCAATGAAATATGTTTTTTCGTTATGTTCTGATTGACTTCCCTTGATTTATGGCACAACAAAAATTCCTATGTTTAGTTTGCTCTCAGTTCAATTCACGTTTCTTTGAGAAAATATTTGGTAAACAGAAACTCCTTAATATTCTATAAAAAACACCTTCACGGGACTTATATTTCCTCTTAGTAGCATTTATTTTCTGTGTGTGTGTGTGTGTGTGTGTGTGTGTGTGTGTGTGTGTGTGGTGTGTGTGTGTGTGTGGGTGGGTGCGTGTGTGAGTGTGTGCGTGTGTGGATGTGTGTGTTTGTGTGTGTGCTCTCATTTAATTGTGGTTGCAGGGGTCGAGTCATAGCTCCTGGCCCCGCCTGTTCACTTGTCTCTACTGGGTCACTCACTCCCTGCTCTGTGCTCTATGTTGTTATCATGTGTCCCCTGTCCGTCCTGTCCTTCAGTCTCGTATGGTCAGTTTCCTTTAACCTCTCTTTGTAGGACGTGCCCCTTAGCTCCGGGACTAGTCTCGTTGCAAACCTTTGCACATTCTCTAATTTCCTGATGTGCTTGCCCAGGTGTGGGTTCCAAACTGGTGCTTCATACTCTAATACAGGTCTGATGTACACGGTGCACAGTCTTGAACGACTCCTTACTGAGTTTTCCGAAAGCCATTCTTAGGTTTGCGAGTCCCCCATATGCTGCACCAGTAATTTGCTTTATGTGCGCCCCAGGAGATATGTTCGGTGTATGTGTGTGTGCGTGCTTGTTTGTGTGTGTGTGTGTGTGTGTGTGTGTGTGTGTACTCACCTAGTTGTGGTTGCAGGGGTCGAGTCATAGATCCTGTGTGTGTGTGTGTGTGTGTGTGTGTGTGTGTGTAATTCAGTGGTGCTGATTGTGTCTTCTTTCCTACTCTTTTCAGTTACTCATGATTGGTAGTTTACCTCCTAAAACTTTCTGGTTCTAGAGCTTCGTCAACCATCATTACTGGCTTCTGATTTATTCACTGAAAATTATTTATAATTTGTCATTATTGTTGTCATTCCATTTGCCAACTACCTTTCATCCTTTTAATTTCTATGTCCTCTTGTTCAATAATGTTCATGGTCCACACATTTCATAGCATGTTCCCATCTGCCTAATTATCTCCTCTGAATACTGACTCTCATGCGCATTAGTTATACGTGTGTGGAGGAATAAATATTTGTCTCTATTGCAGACATCAATTAGAAAAGAGTATTAGCACGACTAATCAGGTTGATGACTGGGGCAACAAGCCAACGAGTGAGTATAAAGACGTTACAAATACTAAGCCTTTTATTTTAGCTAACGTATCGTTCAAGACAGATCTTTATCAAGGCTTGCTTTGTAGGACATGTTTTTATACTCCCTACTGAGCAGGTAGCAAGCAGTGCGCTCATGGAGATGTCAGGGAAGCAAGATAACCTTAGTTTATCTGCGTTTCCGAATTCTTAGTAGGTGCGAGCTTAGGACGTTGCTTCCACTTAGAAGCTCATCTAGATACCTTTCCCGGCCACGACACATTCACTATTCACACTGGAAATAGTCACGCTAATTTTTCAAGGTCAACTATCAGAAGAGAGTTGTTCCAGGTCTGCGGTCAGGAGCCAGAGACATTGTTTTCTCGCTGTCAGGAGCATAAGAGTTGTTCCATGTCTCTTGTTAGGAGTAAGAGACTTACTGTAGGTCGGCTGTCAAGAGAAGAGAAGTTATTCTTGATCCGCCGACATCCGCTGTCATCTGTTTAATTTCCTTCTATACCCAAGGGTAAGCCTTCAACACTACCTGTATTCAAGAACCCAATAAAGTAACATGTCACCTCTGAACAGTATTTATTCTCCACCAGCCATTTATTATCATTAAATTGATGGCAGCGCTGTTTGCAGCAGTGGTGTTTGCAGCAGTGGTGTTTGCAGCAGTGGTGTTTGCAGCAGTGGTGTTTGCAGCAGTGGTGTTTGCCCAGAGGGAGGAAGGAAGATGAAGATCTTGTCTCTACTTCATCGACTCGTACAAGCACCATCCATCTCTTAACAAGTTCTCCTGATGTCGTGTGTGCCACTCTCAGCATCGATACATAGGTACAAGCAGAATTCAGGCTCAAATACGCTGAATTCCTTCAGGAAATCTTAGCGGCGTCAACTGGAGTCCCAGGCTGTTTCTAAGTCACGTGTTCAGCTTCAATGTATGTTTCCTGCTGTTGTTTTAGCTCAGCACAGCTATCTAGCACCCACGCTCCCATCACCTACACCACTCACTCGCTCTCACTCCACGCTGTTTCTCTGTGAATTCCTGGCAGAGCTGTGTATCCGAGTGCCCAGGTCACTAGAAGCCATGTGGATAATCATGCCATGTGATGTCCAAAATCACCTGTCCAAACCACGTGCTATTGTCTGCTGCCCGACGTCACACCATGAAGTCGCCTCTCGACGTCACCCAGGACGTCACCTCACGACGTCATCCAGGACGTTGCCTGACGTCACCCAGAACGTCTTCCCAACATTACACTATGACGTCACTTCGCGACTTTACCCAGAATGTCTGCCCAACATTACACTATGACGTCACCCCAGGACGTTACCTGACGTCACCCAGGATGTCCGCCTGATGTCAACCTCGCGACGTCACCACATGATGTTGCCATCATGTCGCCTCGCAATGTCACCCCACATCACCTCAAAACGACATGCCTGACATCATCCTAACACAAATTGGGAGTTGTCACAGCTGCTTTTTGCTGATGACACTGTGCTTTTGGGAGATTCTGAAGAGAAGTTGCAGAATTTGGTGAATATTGGAAAGTGCAAGATGATGAGGATAACAAAAAGATTAGGTGAGGAAAGATTGGATATCAGATTGGAGGGAGAGAGTATGGATTAGGTGAATGTATTCAGATATTTAGGAGTGGACATGTCAGCAGATGGGTCTATGAAGGATGAGGTGAATCATAGAATTGATGAGGGTAAAAGGAGAAGTGGTGCACTTAGGAGTCTGTGGAGACAAAGAACCTTGTCCGTGGAAGCAAAGAGAGAATGTATGAGAGTATAGTTATACAACACTCTTACATGGGTGTGAAGCATGGGTGATGAATGTTGCAACAAGGAGAAGGCTGGAGGTAGTGGAGATGTCATATCTGAGATCAATGTGTGGTGTGAATATAATGCAGCGAATTCGTAGTGTTGAAATTAGGAGGAGGTGCAAAATTACCAAGACTTTTATCCAGAGGGCTGAGGAGGGGTTGTTGAGGTGGTTTGGACATGTAGAGAGGGTGGAACAAAGTAGAATGACTTCGAGAGTGTATAAATCTGTAGTGGAGTGAAGGCGTGTAGGGGTCGGCCTAGGAAAGGTTGGCGGGAGGTGGTAAAGGAGGTTTTGTGTGCGAGAGGCTTGGACTTCCAGCAAGCATGCGTGAGCGTATTTGATAGGAGTGAATTGAGACAAATGGTTTTTAATACTTGACTTGCTGTTGGAGTGGAAGCAAAGTAACATTTATGAAAAGATTCAGGGAAACCGGAAGGCCGGACTTTAGTCCTGGAGATGGGAAGTACAGTGCCTGCACTCTGAAGGAGGAGAGTTAATTGTGACCCCTTGTTTCTGTGTCCCATCTCTGGAATATCCTGTCTCTGTCCACCTTATCTATTCCTCGCAGTATTTTGAATGTCGTTATCATGTCTCCCCTAACCCTCCTATCCTCCAGTGTCGTCAGGCCGATTTCACTTAACCTTTCTTCGTAGGACATTCCCCTTAGCTCTGGAACTAGCCTTGTTGCAAACCTTTGCACTTTCTCTAATTTCTTGACATGCTTGACCAGGTGTAGGTTCCAAACTAGTGCTGCATACTCCAGTATGGTCCTGACGTATATGGTGTACAGAGTCTTGAACGATTCCTTACTGAGAAGTGCTCGGTATTATACTCACCCCAAGATCTTTCTCCTTGAGTGAGGTTTGCAGTCTTTGGCCACCTAGACTATATTCTGTCTGTGGTTTCCTTTGCTGGACCACGTGTCCAGCCAGTCCAGGTCTCTTTGTAGTCCTGCCTGATCCTCCTCTGATTTAATTCTCCTCATTAACTTCACATTGTCTGCGAACAAGGACACTTCTGAGTCTATCACTTCCATCATCTCATTCATATACCAAAAATAGCACTGGTCCTAGGACTGACCCCTGTGGGACCCCGCTCGTCACAGGCGCCCACTGTGATACGTTATCCCGTACCATGACTCGTTGTTGTCTCCCTGTCAGGTATTCTCTGATCCATTGCAGTGCCCTTCCTGTTATACGTGCCTTATCATCTAGCTTCTGCACTAACCTCTTGTGAGGAACTGTGTCGAAGGCCTACTTGCAGTCCAAGAAAATGCAATCAACACACCCCTCCCTCTCGTGTCTTACTTATGTTACCTTCTCATAAAACTCCAGTAGGTTTGTGACACAAAATTTACCTTCCATAAATCTGCGCTGGTTGTCGTTTATAATCTTGTTCCGTTCCAGGTGTTCCACCACTCTCCTCCTGATAATCTTCTCAAAGACTTTGCATACTATACACGTCAGTGACACTGGTCTATAGTTTAGTGCCTCGTTTCTGTTTCCTTTCTTAAAAATGGGGACTACATTTGCCAGTAAAACAGCCAGCTAGCCAGCCAGCCAATCAAACAGCCAGTCAAACAGCCAGCTATCCAGCCAGCCAATCAAACAGCCAGCTAGCCAGTCAAACAGCCAGCTAGCCGGCTAAGCCAACCAGTCAAAGAGAGAGCCAAACAAAAAGAATCATTCCTTTAACAAAACGTGTTGCAAAATACCATACCTCAGGTAGTTGCCCAATTTCAAGGGATGTGTTGAAAATTGTGGTTAGTGACACACGCAGTGTCTCTGCTCCCTCTCAAAGGACCCACGGAGAAATGTTGTCCGGTCCTACCGCCTTTGAGGTATCAAGGTCACTTAGCAGCTTCTTCACCTCCTCCTCGGTTGTGTATTTCATCCAGCACTTGTTGGTATGTCCCTTGTTTGTGCACCCCTCTGTTCTGTCTTTCCAGAGTCCTTTCTGTCTAAATCGTATATTCTTCCTGATATCTCGTGTTGAGTTCCTCGCATACTCCTTGGTCGTTTCTTTTGAGCTCCTCACCTTCTTTCCTCAGCCTGATTACCTGGTCCTTGACTGTTGTCTTCCTCCTGATGTGGCTATACAACAGCTTCGGGTCAGACTTGACTTTTGATGCTATGTTGTTTTCGTACTGTTGCTGGGCCTCCCTCCTTATCTGTGCATACTCGTTTCTGGCTCTTCGACTAATCTCTTTATTTTCCTGGGTTCTTTGCCTTCTTTACTTTTTCCATTCTCTAGTGTACTTAGTGTTTGCCTCCCTAAAACTTTGAGTAAACCAAGGGCTCGTTCTAGTCTTCCCATTATTTCTGTTGCCCTTGGGAACAAACCTTTCCTCTGCCTCATTGTATTTTGCTGTTACGTATTCCATCATTTCGTTTACTGATTTTCCTTCCAATTCTCTTTCCCACTGAACCTCCTGCAGGACGTTCCTCATACCTGTGTACTTTCCCCTTTTATAGTTTGGCTTTTCCCATTCTACTCCTGTTACCCTCTCCACTTGTAACTCAACTATGTATTCAAAGCTCAGAACCACGTGATCACTAGCTCCAAGGGGCCTTTCGTATGTGATGTCCTCAATGTCCGAGATACTCAGGGTGAACAGTGAACAGATTTGACTTTTGATGCTATGTTGTTCTCGTATTGCCTCTGGGCTTCTCTCCTTATCCCTGCATATTCATTTCTGGTTCTTCTGCTCAACTCCTTGTTTTCTTGAGTCCTTTGCCTTCTATAATTTTTCCATGCTCTAGCACACTTGGCTTTGGCCTCTTTACATCTCCAGTTAAACCATGGGCTCACTCTGGTCTTACCATTTTTTCTGTTACCCTTTGGTATGAACTTACCCTCTGCCTCCCTGCACTTTGTAGTTACTAATTCCATCATTTCATTTACTGTCTTTTCCTCTAGTTATCTTTCCCTATGTACTTCATGCAAGAATCTTCTCGTGCCTATGTTTTCCCCTTTCTTGAAGTTTGGCTTCTCTCGTCCTTCTCGTGCTGTTACATTCTCCATTGTTAACTCTACAAGGTATTCAAAACTCAGGACATCGTGATCACTAGCACCTAGGGGTCTTTGGAGTGTAATATCCCCTATGTCTGAACTATTCAAGGTGAATATGAGATCCAGACTTGCTGCAACATCCTCTCCTCTCTCTCTGGTTGCATTCCTAACATGATGGTGCATGAAATTCTCCAATACTGTCTCCAACTTGTGAGCTCTCCACGTTTCTGGTACTCCATATGGCTCTAGGTTTTCCCAGTCAATCTCTTTATGATTGAAATCCCCCATTATGAGTAATTTTGTCCTACCCATATGAGCCCTCCTGCCCACTTCAGCTAGTGTATCCACCATGGCTGCTTGACCTCCTGCTGTTCAGTGGTGGGTTATACATCACTGCTATCATTACCTTTGTACCCACAGTCTGAAGTGTTCCTACAATGAAGTCGTCTGTTTCCTCTCTGTCCATTCCTCCCATTTCCTCAAAACTTCACTGGTTTTTAATGAGCAGTGCCACTCCTCCCCTTTTCTGTTCTGTCTGTCTTTCCTCAGGATATTATATCAGGTTGGAAAGATTGTATCTATCATCCCTGTTAGTTTTGTCTCTGTTATTGCTATGATGTCAGGGGATGCATCATTGACTTTTCTTGCCACTCTTCACTCTTATTTGTTATTCCATCTGCATTGATGTACCATACCTTTTGCTTTCTTTCCAGTACTGTATTTTGGGATGGTGGAAGAGGATGGTGCAGGCTAGGGGTGAGGGAGGCAGGGCGGAATATTATGGAAGGCTGCTTTGATTGTGAAATTAGTGCTTCAGGAGGTGGGGGCTATGAAGTGTGGTTTCTTTCTAGTTATTGTGTTTGGGTGAAATGGGATGACAGGGGTTGAGGGGTTTCTGTAATCATTTGCATTTGATGTTTTCCCGGAGGCTGAACTTTCCTATCTGTCGTTGCCTATCATGTCTCTCTTTCCTTCCATTGGTTTCGCCTTATTCTCACTCTCACTTGTTCCCTTTCTTTTTGTGTTCTGTCTCGATTGAGGTACACTTGTTGATATTCTTGAGAGTCGTTTAACAGTGGCTTCTGTTGTAGTATTCTGTTCCATACCACTTCTGTCTTAAATGTTAATTTGATTGGTCGATTTGTTTCCTTCGAATACCCCCCAAGTCTGTGAAAATTTTCTACCTGAGACATGTTCTTCTCTCCTATTATTGCAATGATGCTCTTAATATATTTTTCTTCCCAATGCTTTCTTTCATCATAGGTTTTCCCTTCGGCCTCCTGAAACCCATGAATTATTGACCTCTCCCTCTCTTCCCATTTCTTTTCCCTCCATATCTGATTTAAGCATCTCCTTTGTTGTTTCCCTTATCATCTCCTGGACACCCTGGTGGCCTGATATTACTTTTGCAAGGGACTTCTTAGCTCCATTCCCTCCTTCAGTTCTACCACTGTCTGCTGATATTCCAATTTCAGTCACATTTCTCCTTTCGGATCTCATTATATCCTGCTTCAGCACATCCATTTCTTCCTCCAGTCTCTGTATCTTTGCCTCAGCTACTACAGCTCGTGATTCCCACTTCTTGCTCTCTGCAGATAGCTTCTTTAATATGTTATTGCAAAGCTCATTTAACTTTTTTTCCCATTCTTCATCCATTTTTTTCTTGAACCTTTCTACCCATTCCTTTTCAGACCATCCATCTTCGGTTCCTTTGCCTTTACGTCCTCCCTTTTGAGATCCCATTTTTTTTACCCTGTTAGGATGCTCTAGCTCCTTCAGCTTTGTGTAAAATTATGTGTGTGTGAGGGTTTATGTGCTAATGTGTTAGGTTAGGGTAGGTTTGGTTGAGCATCTGTACACGTGTGTTCTATGTCTAATGTGTTAGGTGTAGTGTGTAGGTTTGTGTTGGAATGCATCTGTATTTTCCAACCCCGGTGTTGTTGTGTGTGTTGTTGTGTGTGTGTGTGTGTGTGTGTGTTTGTGTGTGTGTGTGTTTGTGTGTGTGTTTGTGTGTGTGTGTGTGTGTGTGTGTGTGTGTTTTTCTAATAATTTTTAAATTCTTCCTCAAAACAGGTGTAATTTTCATTTTGATAGTCACTGATGAAGAAGAGTGGTCCTCCTTCCCGAGAAACATTTGTAAAGATGAAGTGTAATTCTTCCATTTCCTGAGAGTGAAGATACGAAGCTTTGCCTTAATGATAATGATGATAGTGATGGTTTTATGTATATATGCCAAATAGCGTAGATTAACGGGAATATAAATTTTATTAACCAAAGGACCTGACAACTTTTAATAACACTGCCATATTTTCTGCTATTCACTTCCATTTGTAAAAAAACAAAATTTGTAAATTAAATAGCTTGAATGAAAAAATAATACCATATATGATATTCCACTAACCCTTTTAGTGAAAAAGTGTCTTTTATGAAAATTATTGTCTTTATGATAGCTAATTTAAGACTATTTTATATGGAATGAAAAATACACTGTGTATGGTAAGAACTAATGTGGATGGGAAAAATCTAACTTGAACGAAAATATTATATAGGTCTGTAGATATCTGCTGGTATTGGCTATTTTTATGGTATCGGTTAAAAATAGCCGATACTAACCTATACTTTTTAAAATATTAATATTACATCAGTGCTTAAAAATATCTACATTAACTGTCTACCTCATGATTGTGAAAGTTACTCTTACACACACACACACACACACACTCTTATGCAGGGGTCTGCATGACATGAAAATATACGTATATATATAGATAGTGGAGAAGTATGCCATAATTTTTATGAACTAGGACATAAGTGTAATCATATGAATGAACTATGGATAAATGTCAACCATAATTTTAGAAATATGCTATGTATTTTGTGGGTACTGTAAATTAGTGAAGACTGTGAAAATATAAGGAAATCCTGCCAGGGATATATTTTCCAACTGTGTTTTGGTTAGCGGGTAAGCGTAGCTTGGGGCAGTCACGTGGAGCGCGGCATGGGTGAGAGAGAGGCTGACCAGACGCCGCCTAGTTAAGATAAATTTTGTAATGTTGTGCTCATTTTGTTTAGCCAACTCAAGTCATAGGCACTTTTATTGTTTACCAGTACACTCCACTGGGCTCTGATATGGTCGGTGCTTGGCAGAATGTGTGTGAACTGAGGAATTAGGAGGGGCCAGCGTCTGCTGGGCACCGACCCCATAGGTACATGTGTCTTTGTTTTGTGTGGACGCTCCAGCCGCCAGTTCCTCATGTACTTGTATTGGGGCGTTTAGGCTAAGAGAAATATGAGGGTGTTTGTGGAGTGTTTATATATTGTTAATCTCAATAAATTTATATTTTCTTAACTAGGAATTTTTGAGTAAACCCTCCGATACTCAACCCATTGGAGTAATAACTGATTGTTCAACGCTTTCTGTTTTGACTGGGATAGACCTGGGAGGCCTAGTTTTACAGGTGATTTGTGTAACTTCTACCCTTTGCCCTTAGACAAGGCATTAGGCCTCATGCAATCTCACTTTCTGCGTAACACACACACACACAAAAGGTGCAGGGAGGCCAAAGCCAAGTGTGCTAGGGAATGGAAGAAGTATAGAAGGCAAAGGATCCAGGAGAATAAGGAGAGCAGTCGTAGAGCCAGAAATGAATATGCACAGGTAAGAAGGGAGGCGCAACTACAATATGAAAATGACATAGCAGCAAAAGCCAAATCCGACCCAAAGCTGTTATACAGCCACATCAGGAGGAAAACAACAGTCAAGGACCAGGTGATCAGGCTAAGGAAGGAAGGAGGAGAGATCACAAGAAACAACCAAGAAGTATGTGAGGAACTCAACATGAGATTCAAAGAAGTGTTCACAGAGGAGACAGAAGAGACTCCAGAAAGACGGAAAGGTAGGGTACACCACCAAGTGCTGGACACAATACATGCAACAGAGAAATAAGTGAAGAGGCTGCTGAGTGAGCTAGATACCTCAAATGCGATGGGGCCGGACAACATCTTTCCATGGGTCCTGAGAGAGGGAGCAGAGGCGCTATGAACAATATTCAACACATCCACCGAAACAGGGAGATTACCTGAAGTATTGAAGATAGCAAATGTAGTCCCAATTTTTAAAAAAGAAGACAGACATGAAGCACTAAACTACAGACCAGTGTCACTGACATGTATAGTATGCAAGGTAATGGAGAAGATTATCAGGAGAAGAGTGGTGGAACACCTAGAAAGGAATGAGCTTATCAACGACGGCCAACACGGTTTCAAGGACGGGAAATCCTGTGTCACAAACCAACTTGAGTTCTATGACAGGGTGACAGCAGTAAGACAAGAGAGAGAGGGGTGGGTAGATTGCATTTTCTTGGACTGTAAGAAGGCGTTTGACACAGTTCCACACAAGAGATTAGTGCAAAAGCTGGACGACGAGGCAGGGATAACAGGAAAGGTACTCCATTTTTATCTGGGAATACCTGTCAGGAAGACAGCAGCGAGTCATATTACGTGGCGAGGTGTCAGAGTGGGCGCCTGTGACTAGTGAGATTCCACAGGGGCCACTCCTAGGACCTGTGCTGTTTCTGGTATTTGTGAACGACTTGAAGGAAAGAATAGACTCCGAAGTGTCCCTGTTTGCATGCAGATGATGTGAAGTTGATGAGAAGAATTCAATCGGAAGAGTACCAGGCAGAACTACAAAGGGATCTGGACAGGGTGCAAGCCTGGTCCAGCAATTGGCTCCTAGAGTTCAACCCCACTAAGTGCAAAGTCATGAAGATTGGGGAATGGTAAAGAAGACCGCAGACGGAGTACAGTCTAGGGAGACAGAGACTACAAACCTCACTCAAGGAAAAAGATCTTGGGGTGAGTATAACACCAGGCACATCTCCTGAGGCGCACATCAACCAAATAACAGCTGCAGCATACGGGCGCCTAGCAAACCTATGAACAGCATACCGACATCTTAATATGGAATCATTCAGGACCCTGTACACTGTGTACGTTAGGCCCAGTAGGTTTGGAGTATGCAACACCAGTTTGAAACCCACACCTAGCCAAGTATGTAAAGAAACTAGAGAAAGTGCAAAGGTTTGCAACAAGATTAGTCCCTGAGCTAAGGGGTATGTCCTACGAGGAGAAGTTAAGGGAAATCGACCTGACGACACTGGAGGACAGGAGAGATAGGGAGGACATGATAACGACATATAAAATACTGAGAGGAATCGGCAAGAATGTTTCAGAGGTGGGACACAGCAACAAGGGGTCACAGATGGAAGTTAAAGACTCAGATGTACCACAGGGATGTTAGGAAGTATTTCTTCAGTCACAGAGTTGTCAGGAAGTGGAATAGTGTGGGAAGTGATGTAGTGGAGGCAGGATCCATACATAGCTTTAAGGAGTAGTATGATAAAGCTCATGGAGTGGGTAGAGTGACCGAGTAGCGGCCAGTGAAGACGCGGAGCCAGAAGCTGTGACTCAACCCCTGCAACCACAACTAGGTGAGTACACACACACACACAACTAACATACACCTCTACACACACACACACACACACACACACACACACAACACACACACACACACACACACACACACACACACACACACACACACACACACACATCACACATCACATCAGGAACAATCGAGGGGAGTGTAGAAAAAGGGAGAGCTAAGGTATACGTAGAAGCCCTAACAGACCACAGCAGTGCACAGGGAAAGTTAAGAAGGGAAAGCGACAGGCCACTGGGCCAAGGGATAACAGACAGTGAAGATATTGAAGAAAGGATAGCTGCAATGGAGGCAACTAAATCGAATCCGGGGTTACATAGGGATAGGCAGTGGGAGAATGAAAGAGAGAGATCAGTCTTTGTTTATGGGCTCCAGGAAGCTGAAGGGGAAACTTACGAAGCAAGAAGACAAGGGGAGAAATAAGCGATTGAAAGCATCATGAAAGCAATAGGAGAAGATGACATGACCCATCTGACAAATTTTCTGAGAATAGGGGGGTTTGCAAGAGGAAGAATCCGGCCAGTCAAAGTGATTTTCAGGGCAAAATTGACTCGAAACAGGATTCTGCAGGAGAAAGCAAGACTAAGGGATATGTCATAGTACCAGAGGGTGTATCTCGACCGTGACAGAACACGAGAAGAAAGACAGAAACTGAAAGAGAGGGTACAGAGACCCCAGACTCAGGAGGAAGCTCAGATACAATCACCTTCAGATGTCCCCCAACCTGGACAACCCAATGCAACCAAACAATCTAACCCAAAACACACATGATATACCCAATGCTTAAACCCACCTCATTACAAACTCCACCTTCACACTAACCACCCATAGTTCCTTTTCAGGTCTCCCACTTTCCCAACCCCAACGTATGCCCCAGACTACGATTTTAGAAAATAAGTTGAAGGTTTGGTATACAAATGCAGATGGTATAACAAATAAATGTGAGGAGTGGCATGAAAGAATAAAGGAGACATCCCCAGACATAATAACACTCACAGAAACGAAACTCACCAGGATGATAACAGATGCAATCTTTCCACCTGGATATCAAATCCTCAGGAAAGATAGAGGGAGCAGAGGGGGAGGAGGAGTTGCACTGCTCATTAAGAACCGGTGGGGATTTGAGGAAGTGGTAGGAATGGATGGAATGGGCAAAAGGGACTACATAGTAGGAACAATCCAGTCTGAGGGCCATAAGGTGGTAATTGCTGTAATGTACAACCCGCCACAGAACTGCAGGAGACCAAGAGAAGAATACAACGAGAGCAACAGAGCAATGGTAGATACACTAGCCGAGGTGGCCAGAAGAGCCCACAAGGGGAGAGCAAAGTTACTAGTTATGGGTGATTTCAATCACAAGGAGATTGATTGGGAAAAACCTGGTGCCCCACGGGAGTCCTGAATCATGGAGAGCCAAGATGATTTATGTGGTCCTGGAAAACCTCATGCATCAACATGTTAGAGACACAACCAGAGAGAGAGGTGAGGAAGATCCAGCAAGACTGGACCTAGTATTCACCTTGAGTAGTTCGGACATCGAGGATATCACATATGAAAGGCCCCTTGGAGCTAGTGATCACTTGGTTTTGTGTTTTGATTATATAGTTGAGCTACAGGTGGAAAGGGGAACATGAATAGGAAGGGAGAAACGAAACTACAAAATGGGGGACTACACAGGCATGAGGAACTTCCTACAAGACGTTCAGTGGGAGAGAGAATTGGCAGGAAAATCAGTAAAAGAAATGATGGTATATGTGACAACCAAATGCAAAGAGGCAGAGGAGAGGTTTGTCCCCAAATGAAACAGAAGTAATGGGAAGACCAGAACGAGTCCTTGGTTCACCCAAAGGTGTAAGGATACAAAAACTAAGTGCACTAGAGAATGGAAAAAATACAGAAGACAAAAGATCCAGGAAAATAAAGAGATTAGCCGAAGCACCAGAAACGAATATGAACAGGTAAGAAGCTCAGCGACAATACGAAAATGATATAGCATCAAAAGCCAAGTCTGACCCGAAGCTGTTGTATAGCCACATCAGGAGGAAAACAACAGTCAAGGACCAGGTAATCAGGCTGAGGAAGGAAGGTGGGGAGTTCACAAGAAACGACCAAGAGGTATGTGAGGCGCTCAACATGAGATTTAAAGAAGTATTTACAGAGGAGACAGGAAGGACTCCAGGAATTCAGAATAGGAAGGTATACCTACAAGTGCTGGATGAAATACACACAACCGAGGAGGAGGTGAAGAAGCTGCTATGTGAACTCGATACCTCAAAAGCGGTGGGACCTGACAACATTTCTCCGTTGGTCCTTAGAGAGGGAGCAGAGATGTTGAGTGTACCACCAACAAAAATCTTCAAAACATCCATTGAAACTGGGCAACTACCTGAGGTGTGGAAGATGGCAAATATAGTACCAATTTTTAAGAAAGCAGAGACACGAGGCATTAAACTACAGACCTGTGTCACTGACGTGTATAGTATGCAAAGTCATGGAGAAGATCATCAGGAGGAGAGTGGTGGAGCACCTAGAAAGACACAAGCTTATAAACGACAACCAGCACGGTTTCAGGGAAGGAAAATCCTGTGTCACAAACCTACTGGAGTTTTAATACAAGGAAACAGAAGTAAGACACGAGAGAGAGGGGTGGATAGACTGCATTTCTTGGACTGCAAGAAGGCGTTCGACACAGTTCCTTACAAGAGGTTAATGCAAAAGCTAGAGGATCAGGCACACATAACAGGAAAGGCACTGCAATGGATCAGGGAACAACTGACAGGGAGGCAACAACGAGTCATGGCGCGTGATGAGGTGTCAGTGTGGGCACCTCTGACGAGTGGGGTTCCACTAGGGTCAGTCCTAGGATCTGTACTGTTTTTGGTATATGTGAATGACATAACGGAAGGGATAGACTCAGAAGTGTCCCTGTTTGCAGATGATGTGAAGTTAATGAGAAGAATTAAATCAGTCGAGGATCAGGCAGGACTACAAAGAGACCTGGACAGGCTACAATCCTGGTCCAGTAACTGGCTCCTTGAATTTAACCCTGCCAAATGTAAAGTCATGAAGATCGGGGAAGGGCAAAGAAGACCGCAGACAGAGTACAGTCTAGGTTAAGCACGTCAAGAAATTAGAGAAAGTGGAAAGGTTTGCAACAAGACTAGTAATAGAGCTAAGGGGATTGTCCTACAAAGAAAGGTTAAGGGAAATCGGCCTGATGACACTAGAGGACAGGAGGGTTAGGGGAGACATGATAACGACATATAAAATACTGCGAGGAATAGATAAGGTGGACAGAGTCAAGATGTTCCAGAGAGGGGACACAGAAACAAAGGGTCAAAATTGGAAGTTGAAGACTCCTATGAGTCAAAGGGATATTAGGAATTATTTCTTCAGTCATAGAGTTGTCAGGAAGTGAAATAGCCTAGAAAGTGACGTAGTGGAGGCAGGAACCATATATAGTTTTAAGACAAGGTTTCATAAAGCTCAAGGAGCAGGGAGAGAGAGGACCTAGTAGCAATCTGTGAAGAGGCTGGGCCAGAAGCTATGAATCGACCCCTGCAACCACAAATAGGTGAGTACATACACTGGGACAGAGAACTGGCAGGGAAGTCAGTAAACGAGATGATGGAATAATTGACAACATTATGCGAGGAAGCTGAGGAGAGGTTTGTTCCCAAGGGTAACAGGAATAATGAAAAAGCCAGGATGAGCAAAGGACCCAAGAGAATAAAGAGAGCAGTCGTAGAGCCAGAAATGAATGTGCACAGGTAATAAGGGCGGCCCAACGACAATATGAAAATGACATAGCAGCGAAAGCCAAATCTGACCCAAAGCTGTTGTACAGCCAAATCAGGAGGAAAACAACAGTCAAGGACCAGGTGATCAGGCAAAGGAAGGTCACAGGAAATGACCGCGAAGTGTGTGAGGAGCTCAACATGAGATTCAAAGAGGTGTTCATGCAACCAAGGAAGAAGTGAAGAGGATGCTGAGTGAGATAGATACCTCAAAGGCGATGTGGCCGGACAACATCTCTCCATGGGTCCTGAGAGAGGGAGCAGAGGTGCTATGTGTACCACTAACAACAATATTCAACACATCTATTGAAACAGGGAGACTGCCTGAGGTATGGAAGACAGCAAATGTAGTCCCAATTTTTAAAAATGGAGACAGACATGAGGAACTAAACTACAGACCAGTGTCACTGACATGTATGGCATGCAAAGTCATGGAGAAGATTATCAGGAGAAGAGTGGTGGAACACCTAGAAAGGAATGAGCTTATCAATGACGGCCAACACGGTTTCAGGGATGGAAAATCCTGTGTCACAAATCTTCTGGAGTTCTATGACAGGGTGACAACAGTAAGACAAGAGAGAGAGGAGTGGGTAGATTGCATTTTCTTGGACTGTAAGAAGGCGTTTGACACAGTTCCACACAAGAGATTAGTGCAAATGCTGGATGACCAGGCAGGGATAACAGGGAAGGCACTCCAATGGCTTAGGGAATACCTGTCAGGAAGACAGCAACGAGTCATGGTACGTGGCGAGGTGTCAGAGTGCCTGTACACTGTGTACGTTAAGCCCATACTGGAGTATGCAGCACGAGTTTGGAACCCACACCTAGCCAAGCATGTAAAGAAGCTAGTAAAGACTAGTCCCGGAGCTAAGGGGTATTTCCTACTAGGAGAGGTTAAGGGAAATCGACCTGACGACACTGGAGGACAGGAGAGATAGGGGGGACATGATAACGACAATAAGATACTGAGAGGAATTGACAAGGTGGACAAAGACAGATTGTTCCACAGATGGGACACAGCAACAAGGGGACACAGTTGGAAGTTGAAGACTCAGATGAATCACAGAGATGTTAGGAAGTATTTCTTCAGTCACAGAGTGGTCGGGAAGTGGAATAGTTTGGGAAGCGATGTAGTGGAGGCAGGTTCTATTCATAGCTTTAAGAAGAAGTATGATAAAGCTCATGGCGCAGGGAAAGTGACCCAGTAGCGGCCAGTGAAGATGCGGGGCCAGGAGCTATGACTCGACCCATGCAACCACAACTAGGTGAGTACAACTAGGTGAGTACATACACACACACACACACAGTCACACACTATCGACAAGTGCCTTTGACAACCAGTAACCCAGGCCAAGTAATGAATGTCATTATCAGCTCAGAGAGATTAAGTTATATAATATTTAACATTCCTGTGTTATTTAATAACCATTGTGCAATAAGCATTTTCTTATATACTGAATATAAACATTAAAATTTTAAAAATAAAAAACACATAGGAAAAGTATCGGTATCTGTATCGGCCAAAATATTGGTATCGTTCAATCCCTTCTTATTTATAAAAAAAAAAATATTGAAATTACTCCCCTTAATGAAAAATGCTTTTTCACTCATACTGAACTATTTCTTGAAACATTGATTTATGTCAAAAGAAAGTGAGTATGAATAATATAGATACAAGGGCAATGGAGCAGTGAATAGTAATGATTCACTTAAAATATAGAACTGTAAAAGGTTTGCCTTTAATCAAATTCTGTGAAATAGGAGAAATTAAATTTTATTTTTTCCTGTACATGAAATGATAAAGGCGGATCAATATTTAATGAAAAAAAGTCCTCTATATAAAATTAAATTTGTCTTCCAAGTGGTGATTGGAAGTTGTGGTCTGACCTTGAGACTACCAGCACCAGATATAGTTGTGGTCTGACCTTGAGACTACCAGCAAAAGATGTATTTGTTGTCTGACCTTGAGACTACCAGCACCAGATGTAGTTGTGATCTGACCTTGAGACTACCAGCACCAGATGTATTTGTGGTCTGACCTTGAAACTACCAGCACCAGATGTAGTTGTGGTCTGACCTTGAGACTACCAGCACCAGATGTATTTGTGGTCTGACCTTGAGACTACCAGCACCAGATGTAGTTGTGGTTTGACCTTGAGACTACCAGCACCAGATGTAGTTGTGGTCTGACCTTGAGACTACCAGCACCAGATGTAGTTGTGGTCTGACCTTGAGACTACCAGCACCAGATATAGTTGTGGTCTGACCTTGAGACTACCAGCACCAGATGTATTTGTGGTCTGACCTTGAAACTACCAGCACCAAATGTATTTGTGGTCTGACCTTGAGACTACCAGCACCAGATGTATTTGTAGTCTGACCTTGACACTACCAGCACCATATGTATTTGTGGTTTGACCTTCAGACTACCAGCACCAGATGTATTTGTGGTCTGACCTTGAGACTACCACCACAAGACGTATTTGTGGTCTGACCTTGAGACTATTAGCACCAGATGTATTTGTGGTCTGACCTTGAGACTATCAGCACCAGATGTATTTGTGGTCTGACATTGAGACTACCAGCACAAGATGTAGTTGTGGTCTGACCTTGAGACTACCAGCACAAGATGTAGTTGTGGACTGACCTTGAGACTACCAGCACCAGATATAGTTGTGGTCTGACATTGAGACTACCAGCACCAGATGTAGTTGTGGTCTGACCTTGACACTACCAGCACCAGATGTAGTTGTGGTCTGACCTTGAAACTACCAGCACCAGATGTATTTGTGGTCTGACCTTGAGACTACCAGCACCAAATGTAGTTGTGGTCTGACCTTGAAACTACCAACACCACATGTAGTTGTGGTCTGACCTTGACACTACCAGCACCAGATGTATTTGTGGTCTGACCTTGACACTACAAGCACCAGATGTATTTGTGGTCTAACCTTGAGACTAGTAGCACCAGATGCAGTTGTGGTCTGACCTTGAGACTACCAGCACCAGATGTATTTGTGGTCTGACCTTGAGACTACCAGCACCAGATGTAGTTGTGGTCTGAACTTGAGACAACCAGCACCAGATGTAGTTGTGGTCTGACCTTCTACCAGCACCAGATGTAGCTGTGGTCTGACTTTCTACCAGCACCAGATGTAGTTGTGGTCTGACCTTGACACTACTAGCACCAGATGTAGTTGTGGTCTGACCTTGAAACTACCAGCACCAGATGTATTTGTGGTCTGACCTTGAGACTACCAGCACCAGATGTAGTTGTGGTCTGACCTTGAAACTACCAACACCAGATGTAGTTGTGGTCTGACCTTGACACTACCAGCACCATATGTAGTTGTGGTCTGACCTTGACACTACCAGCACCAGATGTATTTGTGGTCTGACCTTGAGACTAGTAGCACCAGATGCAGTTGTGGTCTGACCTTGAGACTACCAGCACCAGATGTATTTGTGGTCTGACCTTGAGACTACCAGCACCAGATGTAGTTGTGGTCTGACCTTGTGACTACCAGCACCAGATGTAGTTGTCGTCTGACCTTGAGACTACCAGCACCAGATGTAGTTGTCTTCTGACCTTGAAACTACCAGAACCAGATGTATTTGTGGTCTGACCTTGAGACTACTAGCACCAGATGTATTTGTGGTTTGACCTTGACACTACCAGCACCAGATGTATTTGTGGTTTGACCTTGAGACTACCAGCACCAGATGTATTTGTGGTCTGACCTTGACACTACCAGCACCAGATGTAGTTGTGGTCTGACCTTGAAACTACCAGCACTAGATATATTTGTGGTCTGACCTTGAGACTATCAGCACCAGATGTAGTTGTGTATCTGACCTTAAAACTACCAGCACCAGATGTAGTTGTGGTCTGACCTTGACACTACCAGCACCAGATGTATTTGTGGTTTGACCTTGACACTACCAGCACCAGATGTATTTGTGGTCTGACCTTGACACTACCAGCACCAGATGTAGTTGTGGTTTGACCTTGAGACTACCAGCACCAGATGTAGTTGTGGTCTAACCTTGACACTACCAGCACCAGATGTAGTTGTGGTCTGACCTTGACACTACCAGCACCAGATGTACTTGTGGTTTGACCTCGAGACTACTAGCACCTGATGTAGTTGTAGTCTGACCTTGAGACTACTAACACCAGATGTATTTGTGGTCTGACCTTAAGACTATCTGCACCAGATGTATTTGTGGTCTGACCTTAAAACTACCAGCACCAGATGTATTTGTGGTGTGACCTTGAGACTACCAGTACCAGATGTAGTTGTGGTCTGACTTTGAGACTACCAGCACCAGATGTATTTGTGGTCTGACCTTGAGACTACCAGCACCAGATGTAGTTGTGGTCTGACTTTGAGACTACCAGCACCAGATGTAGTTGTGGTCTGACCTTGAGACTACCAGCACCAGATGTATTTGTGGTCTGACTTTGAGACTACCAGCTCAAGATGTATTTGTAGTCTGACCTTCAGACTACCAGCACCAGAGGTAGTTGTGGTCTGACCTTAAAGATTACAAGCACTATATTAATATTATTTTTATCACAGGGGAACGCTAAAACCGTATGGATTATACAGCGCCTGTGGGGAGGGGAGATGGAAGGCATACAGGCTGTATTCTGGGAACTGGAGCAGAGATCCAATTCCCTAGAACAAGAGCCCCTCAACAGCGTCAAGGACCCTTGAGGGGTCCAGCACCAGGTGTAGTGGTCTGACCTTGAAACTTGCAGCGATCAGGGACGGTGGTGGTAACGGAACAAAGGACTGTGGTAGTAGTGAGGGAATACACTTCAAAAATATGCAACAAGGATTGTCCAGGAGCTGAATGAAGTTGTTTTTTAATAATCTTAGGAAATGAGAGACAAACTGGATCTATGGTTATGAAGGGCGGTGGAGAAAGAGATAATGCGAGGAAGAAGATTAAGAGGAGGAGGAGAAGAGACTTTAGATGCAATAAATGGAATGCGAAAAACTTAAGAGAGAAGAATTGATCCAATGAAGTGAAAGGGTAGAGAAAGGGAAGAAGCTTTGATTCTTAGGAATTGGAGGTGACAGGAATTATGCTGAGTAGAGGAGGACCAGAAGCTATCCCAAGGATTGAAGGAAATAGAAGGGGCGGTGAAAGGAGAAGCTTTTGTTCCAAGGAATTAGAAGTATAAGGACACCCCCCTGAGGAGATTGGGCTGGAAGCAGTAACCATCAATAACAAATTACTTTGTCATGACTTAAAAATTGGAGAAAGAAAAAGTATGAATTAGATCAAAATGCTGAAAACCATGGTAACACTGAAACAATGTAAATGTGAGGAAAGTTTGATCCAAGGATATGAGGAAAAATAAGAAGATTAGAGGGTAACAGAATGGAGATAAATGGATTAAAGGAAATAACTGCCAGCCACACTTCATAGACGCGTCACGAGGAGATCGTCACCCATTACAAATGCAAACTTATCTGAAAGTGAGGGTAAAGAAGGTACTGGTATAGGGTAAAGAAGGTATTAGTATAGAGCGTAACCGAGGGAGGATCAGCACTCAACCCTGGCGAGGTACACCACCTGGCAGGTGGTGTCATCCTAACCATCCTCTCCTAAATAACTGTTCTTAGCGAACTTGTGTTTATTTCACCTTGAATATGAGTGTGTTGCGTTTATCCAGGTGTTAATAAAGACAGAGAAATTTAATTTATTTTCTCTCAGATGTAAACTAAATAAACTGTTCAACATTATTTATTTAATTAACCTCTGTAAATGCTAACGTCAGGGCGTTACTACTAACATTATCTATAAGATGCGCTAAATTCCTGTTGAATATTCAGTACCATGAAATTCCACCTGCAGATCGTAAGACAGACGCGATAATTATATTTTTACGTGAAGAAAACAAATTCCTCAGTGATCACAGAACTCATAGTTATGAAGGAATTCTTCCTCCTTGTATGATTATTATTATTATTATTATTATTATTATTATTATTATTATTATTATTATTATTATTATTATTATTATTATTATTATTATTATTATTATTATTATTATTATTATTATTATTATTATTATTATTAGAATTATTATTATTATTATTATTATTATTATTATTATTATTATTATTAATATTATTATAATTATTATTATTATTATTATTATTATTATTATTTGTTTTTGAACGCATCGGCAGAGGCCCTTCAAGGTAGACTGACCCAAAAAAGAAGTAACACTTTCACCGTCAGCGCATCACTCAACTTTTTCCCCTCGTCAATTCTATGGGTCACCTCGTCTTTCATGGACCATCTGCAGACAAGTTCACTGCCAAAAATCTAAATACATTCACTTCCACCATACTTCCTCCCTCCAATCTGATATCCAGTCTTTAATTTCCTAATTTTTTTGTTACTCTCATTACCTTTTCCTTATTTTCACCTTTAATTTCCATTTTTTTAATGTCCTCCTCAGTTTGTCTACCAAAGTTGCAGCTATTATTATTGCTTTTATCATTATTTATAAGCGCCTTTTTATATACGTCATTTTACAAGAGTAATTGTGGTTTACTTGTAGAATCAATGGTAAAAAATAAAAAATTAATACAAAATTCCCCCTAAAATTAAATTACTCTAATGCAAAGTTAGCTCGACGTAGCAGGGTATAATTCATTGCTGCGAGTAACCTAAAGACCTTGCCAGCATTGACCTTAATAAAGAGAGAGGTCAAGTCCAGTCTAGCCAGTTTTTTCTTACGGATGGGCACCACTCTAATCATGCTCAGATCTCCGGAATGTCTGAGGTGGACACGACCACTAGTCTGAAATAGCTTGCTTCTAGTAGGATGTTCATAGTAGCTTATCACTAGTAACTTGTTCCAAGCAGTTTATAGCTTGTTCTCATTAGCGTTTCCTTAGTAGCTTATTTGTTGGATATTGTCCTATGTAGCTTGTCCCAGTAGATTATTCCTGGTAGCTTAGCACTAGTAGCTTGTCACAGTAGATTATTCCTGGTAGCTTAGCACTAGTAGCTTGTCCCAGTAGATTATTCCTGGTAGCTTAGCACTAGTAGCTCGTCCCAGTAGATTATTCCTGGTAGCTTAGCACTAGTAGCTTGTCCCAGTAGATTATTCCTGGTAGCTTAGCACTAGTAGCTTGTCCCAGTAGATTATTCCTGGTAGCTTAGCACTAGTAGCTTGTCCTAGTAGATTATTCCTGGTAGCTTAGCACTAGTAGCTTGTCACAGTAGATTATTCCTGGTAGCTTAGCACTAGTAGCTTGTCATAGTAGATTATTTCTGGTAGCTTAGCCCAAGTAGCTTGTCCCAAAAAGACAAGTCCTAATTGCTTAATAGCTAGGGACAAGCAGCTTGTTAATTTTAGTATGTATTCTTATGTTAACAGTATACAAAACCGACAAGTAGATTAATAAGATGTTCGACAATGTTGCACTTGTGTCTAATTTGTCTATTGTATAAAGGCATTTGTAGTTGTCCCTAACAGCTTGCCATTACTGCATGTTATTAAATGACAAATACTATCCATCAATGATAAATACTATCCATCAAGGACAAATACTATCCATCAAGGACAAATACTATCCATCAAGGACAAATACTATCCATCACATTGTGTCCTAGTGCCGCCGAAGCCTGGAATAATGAATCTTATGGAAATTCTGTACTTACTGATATTGGGAATGCGTTATAATAAAATTAATTAAGTCATCTTATTTGTGGGAGGTAAAGAAACGGTTGGTAATGCGTACATGGGTGTAGTGGATCAGATGCAGCATTAACTTTTTTTTTTATATTTTATTTAAAACAGTACATACAATACATGTCATGACAAAATCGCATATTGAAACATATACATAAGCTCCTCACCCTACCAGAAAAAGAAACACAAATATAATCAATCTCCTTCGTATTAACCTATATACTAGGTTGTCTTATCTTTACTGGAAAATATCTGCATACAACTACAAACTGCAGCAAAACTATACACAAAACAAAAACTGCCTTTACCTAACCACACCTCAATACCCATCTCCCTGCTCACACATGGTACAAAAATTAAACACCACAACTGCCTTTATAAAAATTAAACATCATATTACATTCTATAAACACACAGGAACAATACTGTCTCTACAAAAGTCTTACCCAATCAGTCCGAAGACCTGGTATCACTGTAATACACAAAATAACATGAAACCATTACAGCTCTACCATGTACACTTGTAAACCCCCCTTCCATTCCTTTTTTTTTTTTTACATTTTTAAGGAAATACCCTTTCGAGTCAGACGTAAAAGTCATAATACAAGTCACAAACAACATCTTATTAAACTTGAAATTGTGTACTATCCTAACTCCCCCCCTCCTTTTAAAAACATATCTCAATACAACTGTAAAACTTCATCTACATTATATACAAAACAAATTTTTTCTTTGACCTGACAACACCTCGAACAAAATCCCAACACCCTACACACACATTACTAATATTAATCAAAATTAACTGTCATTACAATGTAAGACACCTCTATATTACATTCAACGATCACTTAAGATCAAAAAGCTAACTCTTCAAAAGCCTGGAGCCTTACCTAACCTACTGCTGTATACCACAACAGTGCTCCTAGAACCTGGTGCACATCAAATAAAACCTCCCCATACCCATACATTTCAAAATTTACCACCACCATGTCATGCTTGAACCATATGACATTCCCTGTGTTTGACATAGACAAAACACAAAAATTACCCCGGTGGTAGCTGGAAAAGTTAACACAAAGGAAAATAATATTTTCTCCACCCACACACACGCACCCAACATACCACCAAACACCTGCCATACGTGACACAATGTCCATACACCAACACACGGATCTCACTCACACAGGCGGCATCTCTAATAGAGATCTTCCAATATATATATATATATATATATATATATATATATATATATATATATATATATATATATATATTTTTTTATATATAGTCTAATGTCAAAGGTTTGCTTTGACTCACAAACCCCTAAGAGATTATGATGACGCCGACAGTAAGAAAACAGGCAAGCTTCCCCTTATGCTCCCAACACCTCCCCTTCCCCCAACAACCCTTTTGCGCCAACCTCACTAACTACTGATTAACAAAAACATAATTTTTTTTTTTTTTTTTAAATTATTATTGAAAGCAGAGCACCCCAAACCTGAAGCATCAACAACAAACCATCCTCATTTCCCCTTACACCCCTGGTACCCTAATAAAACCATACCTCACACACACTCTCATGTTAGTCCCTCACCCCCCTCCCCAACAATAACGCAACAGTGAGGTTCCTATAACCCAAGGAAAACGCCTTACACCACCTTCCTGCATACACCTCTTGATTACGACATCTCGTCCTATAGAATCCTGCCGCCATAGATCTAATACGGACAGCACCCCGCTCCTCTCTCATGCACCACGAGATGTAAATGTACTCCACCACTAAATATGCCACCGCCCTTCTTACATCCTCAGGACACGCCTCAACATCCAAACTTAACGCCCTAAGGGTTGACAAACCCCCCGCCCCTACCCTTTTCAAAACCCCACTAAACCATTCCCTCACCCCCCCCAACTCCTCACAAAAGTAAATAACGTTATACGCAGTTTCAAGCCCACCGCATTTCAGGCACAACCCCTCCCTTATTATGCCCATTCTCCACAATTGTGCCCTTGATGCCAAAATGCCTAATAAAAACCTATACCCTGTTTCCCATACCTAATATCACACCAATTTCCAATTATACATTGGATAAATCCCTGATCCCTGCACTATCTCTTTCTCCCCCCTACCCTATCCAACTTACTCACCTTCACCCTACCTGGCACCCTGACAACTGAAAGGTATCTCAAAATATCCTCACAATGCAATAAATCTCTACCCTTCCACCACCTGCGTACCTCACTCATAACCCTCCCCACTCGCCTGCCCCCCTTCCCCCCTACTAAAAATTCCTGTTTTACGTATATACTTTGAAGGCTTCTCCCCAATGGTATCAACCCCATACCCCCCGGCCACCCCCACTGTCACTACTTCTCGCTCCAACCAGTGCCTCCCATAGCTCCAAATGTATCTATAAACCCTTACCGTCAACCTTCTTATGTCACACTCCCGTAGAGGATAAACAGTCGCCACAAACCACAGTTTACTATAAATTAGAGCATTCACTACCACTGCTCTTTGTAACAACGTTACCTCTCCAGGACTGAAACCACCTAACCTACCTAGCGCTTTGTTCACCACTAACTCCGAATTTAAGTCCCTTGCCAACTGACTACTATGACTAAAAATGACCCCACATATTTTTAAGCTATCAACACACATCCACCCACCCCTACTTCCCAACGGCCCACCCACCCACGAACCTACCTCCAACAACCTAGATTTCGCTCTATTGATGCCCATCCCAGTAGCCCCTCCAAACACCTCTATAATCTTATTAACATTT
The DNA here is from genome assembly GCA_009830355.1 of Cherax destructor. Lineage (NCBI taxonomy): Eukaryota > Metazoa > Arthropoda > Malacostraca > Decapoda > Parastacidae > Cherax > Cherax destructor. The sequence continues at coordinate 39,921 of WNWK01007729.1, forward strand.
CCTAAACCCTCACTACTCCCCACCATAATTGTAGTGTCATCAACATAACCTACTATGCCCGTTACACAACCCCACTTTTCATCCCCATCCCATACCCCCTCACGAACCAACCTATAAAAGGGGTCTTGCAGACACCCAAAAAGGATCTGAGATAGGGGACAACCCTGCCTCAGACCCCTCTCAAACCTCACCTGAACCCCTAACCTGCCATTAACCTGGACCCTCGCCAAGGCACCATCATACAAGGTTCTTACCCACCTAACAATTTCCCCACCAAACCCCTGCCTCCCTAAGATCTCATATAACATCTCCCTGTCTACACTATCATACGCCGTTTCCCAATCTAACCCCAGAACCCCTCCCCCTTCCTTCAGTTCCACGAAAGTCTTAATTCTTCTATGCCCGTCCTAATACTACGCCCTGGTATACCAAACTGACCGTCCTCTAAAACCTTCTCCAACACCCTTTTCATCCTATTCGCTAATATCTTGGCAAAAATCTTGTAATCAGAACATAACAAAGTTATTGCCCTATACCCTCTCAAAACATCACTGTCCTTGCCTTTTGGTACTAACACCACCACCCCAGTCCTCTGCACCTCATCCATCGTACCCCTATCCTTCATTTGATTCAGCACCTTTACTAAAACATCCTTCAAAACATCCCAATGACATACATAGAAATCCCCAGGTAACCCATCCACCCCAGGTGCCTTCCCCATGCGTAACCCTTGCACTGCTTGCCATACCTCTTCAATCGTTATTCTTCCACCTAACCCCTTCCTATCCTCCTCCCCTAACCTCTCCTGAATGCTCTCTAGCACAATCCCCCTACAAACCTCATTCCTCACTCTACCCATGAACTTATTCTGAAACCAATACCTTGCATAAGCACACATCCCATCCGTAGTTCTTAACACCTGACCTTTATGATAACCCCCAATCTCCTCCTCTACCTTCAACGCCGTTATTGTCATGCCTGTTCTACGTGTCCTAAATCTCCTCAAAACAGTACCCGATGGCCTATCACCCCATAACACCTCTTCTAATTGACTACGAACCCTTATCGCCCTAAAAACTTCATTCTGAATATCCTTTAGTCTACCCTTAAGATACGCTATTTCCTGTTGATGACACCCTCCTCCTCCACCACTATAACAATCCTGTAACCTCCCTTCCAAATATCCCTGTAACCCATACCTATACCTAGCCTCCTCAACCCCTTCATGCCTATAATAACCTCTCACTGCCTCCTTTGCCATCAAATTCCACCACTTCCCAATGTCACAAATGCCTCTACCCCCACCCCAGAACCCCTCCCACCAAGCCTCGAAACCCTCACGATCCCCCTCTCGTTTCAGCAAACTAACATTCAACCTCCACAAGTCCGAATAATATTTAACAGCACCCACCCACCCCAACACAGCCACCACACCCCTATGATCTGAAAACCCAACATCTATATTACGCACCTCTTCCACATTTATACTTGAAGACACGTACACCCTATCCAACCGTGCTGCATATCCTTTCCTGATAAACGTATGTTCTACCATAACCTGTCTACCATCTACTACATCCCGAACCCCAACCGTCCCTAACAAGTCCCTCAACACTGCTAGCACACAACCTGCTCCTCTCGGTTCTACGTCATTCCTCCTAATAACACAATTCCAGTCTCCCGCGATCACCGTTACCGCAGGAAGACCCCTTAATGCATAAACTAAATAATCCCTCACGAAATCCCCCTTAATACTAGGCACATTAACCGCTGGCATATACACGCCCAGAAAACAAACCGAGATGTCACCCCAAACCCCATCTACCCTTACAATCCGCCCCTCTCCTACCTCCTCCCACGACCTCAAATGAAAAGGGCAGGATTCCCTAATACCTACCAAAGCCCCTCCCTTGAAAAGTTCCGAACTTCCTGTATATAAATTAAATCCCTTTAACTTCAATTCCCTACCACACCTATAATTGTGTTCTTGGAGGAAACAAACATCAATACCCTCTCTCCGCAAAATACTCTCAACCCACAACCTCTTGACCTCCACGCGGAGGCCATTAACATTCATACTTAAACACTTAAATTCTTTAAAGGTGGTTTCCCCCGATGCTTCGTTACTCGTGCTCCACCTGCATTGACGAAGAACCCACCCCCAATGGGCCCTCCTCCCACCTTGTCTACACGCTTCTCCTTTACTCCCCCCTCTCATCCCTTTCCCTTTCTGCTAACACTTTCTTCCCTGTCTTCTGAGCCGGCGTCAACACATCATCTTCCACCGAATCACTAGATCTCTTACGAGATTCTCCTGCCACCTCCATTATCTCTTCAGACACTGCACTGACTACATTGTTCTCCTTATGAACTTCCGCCTCTACCACACACACGCTCACCTCATTACCACTCTCACCACAACCACTCTTACTCACGTCATCACTCAGCTCTTCGCCCAGACTTGCCATTACTTCCGGGTTATTCTGCAGCTCATACTCCTCGCCCACGGAAGGTGGACTATCAATCAACTTCCTTAGATCCTCCAACATAGGATCTGTCAATTCCACCAAATCATTGCCATCCTCCTGTCCGATGGCGACTGTAGAATCCTTCACCTCCTCTGGACATGTCTCAGGAGGTAATGTCACCACCAACTCCTCCGCTTGCTCCATCTCATCGCTCCATCGACGTGCTCCTCCATCCTTACGCCCTGGAGAAGACACATTCCTCTCCATGTCACTGAAAAGGCTATCCACACCAATCCCCTTCACCTCCTCTCCACGTCGTTGCTGGGATAACTGTCCTTGTCTCTCACAAGCCACCGCCAAATGCCCCGCTTGTCCACATAGCCGGCATGTCCTCACTTGCCCTGCATATGTCACATATACTTGTGTACGAAAGAGGGGCATCAATACATATGATGGTATAGGCATCCTCAATGACATCTTCAGACTGTATGATCCTTCTGGCAATCCTGCATAGGCACCCTGTTCCCACCTACCGACAGTTGCCGCATGAATCACCCCATAGGCCTTGAAAACATCCCTCACATCTTCTTCATAAGCCTCAAATGGACAATTTAGAATCCTTATCCACTTGTATGTTGCCGATACGTCCCTCAGCCGCACCTCCAATCCTTCCCTCACAACCATCCTCTTGTCTTGATAATCGTCAACAGCTCTTCCGTAGACACCACTCGACGAGAACTTCACAAACACTCTTGTTGCTCCATTAAGTGATATTCCATAAATATCTGAAGTGGCGAATCCATATTTATCACGTAGAATGGCAGGTAAGAGATCGTCTGCATTTGAAGGGTAAATGGCCCCAGCGAGCACCTCAATACACACTGTATTTACTCTCCTTCTGTATGACTCGGCCATTGCTGAGAAAATGAAGTTGTCAAAGCTGGCCACCAGAGGCGCCTGACAGCACACCCTCACACCACAGTGGTCTGACAGCAACTATCCCCATCACATTATGTCCTAGTGCCGCCGAAGCCTGGAATAATGAATCTTATGGAAATTCTGTACTTACTGATATTGGGAATGCGTTATAATAAAATTAATTAAGTCATCTTATTTGTGGGAGGTAAAGAAACGGTTGGTAATGCGTACATGGGTGTAGTGGATCAGATGCAGCATTAACTACGGCGATCAACAGTCTTTCTCATGATCTTCACATCACGAACTCTGAACTTTTCTAAGAATATTGTAAATCTAAGTTTACGTTATTATAAAAGTATTAACTTCCTGTGTAGAGTATAACCCTCTATTGACTTAAATAGCTCAGACTAAATATAAATTAGAATTTGAATACTGTTGTGAATAGAGGAAATACTTGATTCTTTGTCGAGCTGGTAGCTCAGCTCACAGCCTAAAGACTCCAAATATATACCGGGCATATTGAGGGCAGATGGTTAAGTCTCATTACATTTGTGTTCCTGTTTACCTATAAAGAATGTTAAATGACTTGTGTGGGTCTCATCCTGTGGGCGGTAATATGTGGCAGAAGGGGCGGTGGCCTCGGGCATCCAAATGGGGATGGGGGCATCCAATTAGAGAGGGAAATAAGACAGTGATTTTGAAATTTCAGCGGTGAATCACCGCTGAAATTTGTAAACAATAACAGGTTGCAGCAACCTGTTGTTGTTACATTTTTTGGCATTCTGGAAAAACTCTACTTTTTTTTCTTCATCTACATATCGTTGGGAAGTGTTAAAATCATTTGTCACTGGGACTGTGAAAAGACAGTGTGACACAAGATGAAGTTCCCACCATGATGCTGTGCAAGGAATCCACGAAGAGTGTGACAACGTTATTGCAAGGCTTCAACATCTGCTGGAAGGTGACAACGTTATTGCAAGGCTTCAACACCTGCTGGAAGGTGACAACATTATTGCAAGGCTTCAACACCTGCTGGAAGGTGACAACGTTATTGCAAGGCTTCAACACCTGCTTCAACACCTGCTGGAAGGAGAATTTTCAAGGGAAACCAAATCTGATGCAGGATCGCTACTGAACTATTCAACAGTTCCCGTTTATAGCTTTATTAAATTTTTGGTACCCAGTTTTATCATCAGTGGAGAAAGTCTCAAAACGTTTGCAGGATCCGAAAATGGGATTCCATGAAGCTTCTTGTGATCTGAAAGGACTTATTCATATCTTGAATTTGAAAAATGACGAAATTATCCACAATGCAATACATCTGGCTAATGAATATTGTGAAAATTGGGGAATACCAATTGGACGAACAAGGAGAAGAAGAATAATGCCTGGACAGTCAGCAAGAGATAGTGGACTGACGGCACAAGAAGAAATGATTAGAGTAATGGTAGAGATTTTGAACCGATTAAAAACGGAAATTGAAGACCACAGTGTCCGTCTTCAAGAACTCAATGTCCATCATCAAGGACTCAGTGTCCGTCTTCAAGGACTCAGTGACCTATTTTCATTTCTTCTGAACTTGAATTCAGTAGTAATTGAAGATGAACAAGAAAGAGAGAAATTAAAAAAAGAATGTTCAGACTTTGAAAATTATGATAATGATGTGGCAGTCATTCAGTTATATAACGAAATTATTGATTTTGTGATGATCCTCCGAGCTGGAGGGAATAGAACTCCCCCTGATGGTAAAGATGCTGTGAAGTGTTTACTGCAGTATGGGAGGGATGTCTCTCCCACGCTGAGTTTACTGCAGTATGGGAGGGATGTCTCTCCCACGCTGTGTTTACTGCAGTATGGGAGGGATGTCTCTCCCACGCTGTGTGTTTACTGCAGTATGGGAGGGATGTCTCTCCCACGCTGTGTTTACTGCAGTATGGGAGGGATGTCTCTCCCACGCTGTGTGTTTACTGCAGTATGGGAGGGATGTCTCTCCCACGCTGTGTTTACTGCAGTATGGGAGGGATGTCTCTCCCACGCTGTGTGTTTACTGCAGTATGGGAGGGATGTCTCTCCCACGCTGTGTTTACTGCACTATGGGAGGGATGTCTTACCCACGCTGTGTGTTTACTGCAGTATGGGAGGGATGTCTCTCCCACGCTGTGTGTTTACTGCAGTATGGGAGGGATGTCTCTCCCACGCTGAGTGTGTCATACACATTACTGCTTACAATCGCATTTTCAGTCGCAAGTTGTGAAAGATCATTTTCAAAACTGAAATTAATAAAAACATATCTGAGGTCTTCAGTGTCACAGGAGCGACTGACCAACCTGGCTTTAATAAACATTGAAAAATAATTTCTCACAGCTGATGTAAACAGTGAAGTAGATCAAGTGTTTTCTGACACCAGGAATCATTTGGGGGAAACAACTTAATAAATTTGGTTGATTTATATTTAAATCGAATAAAGTGTTTATTTCATGTTTCATCTGGGTCAACATATTCATAATATTTCACAGTACTAGGCCTTATACTTGAGTCTTTGGGGCATATAATCAAGGAGGTGGCCCCGGGCATCACCAGACCTCTGCACGCCACTGGTGGGGCTGTACTTTGATATGAGCAGAGGGAGATTAACGACTTTTCCATCAATATACTATTCTCTTTCACTGGAAACAATCACATACTGCTGACAAATAGTTTGAATAGCTGAGAAATAAATTATACTCTCAGAAATGGTTAATTTAATAAAATATAATTTAGTTTCTAAACAAATCCTTAGTTTATTCACCTTCCTAAAAAAAAACAAGCAAAAAACAAATATATATATATATATATATATATATATATATATATATATATATATATATATATATATATATATATATATATATATATATATAAACACTGATCTCTGGCCGACGGAGACTCGACCCTACGAACCTTGTGACAGGAACGCAGTGCTTTACCGACCGTACCACACTGGACCAATACCTTGGCATCCAGCTTTCACTAGACGTTATTCCAAGGCAGCCAGCTTTCAGGCAGGAAGGCTTACAGCTTTCATCTCATCCCCTGCATGCATCGACACAACTAGAGATTTATACAATGCTAGGAATTCGCAAGAGCAGGCGAAATATTCACAAACACTGATCTCTGGCCGACGGAGACTCGACCCTACGAACCTTGTGACAGGAACGCAGTGCTTTACCGACCGTACCACACTGGACAAATACCTTGGCATCCAGCTTTCGCTAGACGTTATTCCAAGGCAGCCAGCTTACAGGCAGGAAGGCTTACAGCTTTTCATCTCATCCCCTGCATGCATCGACACAACTAGAGATTTATACAATGCTAGGAATTCGCAAGAGCAGGCGAAATATTCACAAACACTGATCTCTGGCCGACGGAGACTCGACCCTACGAACCTTGTGACAGGAACGCAGTGCTTACCGACCGTGCCACACTGGACCAATACCTTGGCATCAGCTGGCTGCCTTGGAATAACGTCTAGCGAAAGCTGGATGCCAGGTATTGGTCCAGTGTGGTACGGTCGGTAAGCACTGCGTTCCTGTCAGGTTCATCGAGCTCGTCGCCAGATCAGTGTTTGTGAATATTTCGCCTGCTCTGCGAATTTAGCATTGTATAAATCTCTGTTGTCGTCTGCAGGATGATGCTGTAAGCTTCTGCCTAACTGGTGCCTGATAAGCTGGATCCAGGGTGCGTCGAAGCACTGCGTTCCTGGGTTCGTAGGTCAGTCTCTCGACAGAGATCAGTGTTTGTGACTCCCATAGCTTTTCCTTTGGCTCATGGTGAGAAAGCCTCTGGCTGCCTTGGAATAACGTCTGGAAGCTGGATGCCAAGGTATGGTCAGGTGTACGGTCGAAGCACTGCGTTCCTGTACAAGGTTCGTAAGTCGAGTCTCCGTCGGCCAGAGATCAGTGTTTGTGAATATTTCGCCTGCTCTTGCGAATTCCTAGCATATATATATATATATATATATATATATATATATATATATATATATATATATATATATATATATATATATATATATATATATATATATATATATATAATGTCGTGCCGATTAGGTAAAACTTGCGATTTTGGCTTAAATAGCAACGCTCACCTTGCCATATAAGACAAGTGAAAATTTGTGTATGCAATAATTTCGCCAAAATCATTCTGAACATAACGAAAAAATATATTTCATTGTGTTTGTTTATTATTAAATTATTGTTAACGTATCTAAAATATATTTAGTTGGGTTAGGCTAAATTAAATTGCGCTTGTTGTAATAAGGTTAGGTAGGTTTTCAAAGTTTCTCTTGGTACAAAATTATAAATTCTCACATTAACATAAATGAAAAAAATATATCTTTAAACATATAAAAGGAAATTTTAGAAAGGACTTAATTTTAGATGAGTTCTTGCTAATTGACCAGTTTTAACCTAATTTCGGCACCCCGACTATATATTACAGATAATATATATATATATATATATATATATATATATATATATATATATATATATATATATATATATATATTATATATATATGTCGTGCCGATTAGGTAAAACTTGCGATTTTGGCTTAAATAGCAACGCTCACCCTGCCATATAAGACAAGTGAAATTTTGTGTATGCAATAATTTCGCCAAAATCATTCTGAACATAACGAAAAAAATATATTTCATTGTGTTTGTTTATTATTAAATTAATGTTAACGTATCTAAAATATATTTAGTTGGGTTAGGCTAAATTAAATTGCGCTTGTTGTAATAAGGTTAGGTAGGTTTTCAAAGTTTCTCTTGGTACAAAATTAAAAATTCTTACATTAACATAAATGAAAAAAATATATATTTAAACGTATAAGACAAAATTTTAGAAAGGACTTAATTTTAGATGATTTCTTGCTAATTGACCAGTTTTACCTAATCGGCACGACATATATATATATATATATATATATATATATATATATATATATATATATATATATATATATATATATATATATATATATCTTACTAAGAAAAGGTAGAAACATTTGACAAAACTCTAGTAACACATTTAATACCTTTAATAAAATTAGCATATTCAAACATAAATATCATGTAAAAAAACAGACAACACATGAAACAAATATTGGTTAACAAGAATAAGATAAGAGGCAGAGAACACAGAAAGGCACTTTTTTAAGTAATACAAAAATACAGACAAAGATTAGGCTACCAAAAATTCAACTGAATATAGTTAGCCTAAGTCAAAGAGACTAAGGAAATGCTGCACTTTTATCAAGATTGATGGACTGAACACATCGATTCAAGACTGAGGGACTGATTACCTCAAACTCCTCCTCTAATTCCACTTTTTCTGCATTGGAGAGAAGAAGCCACTGTGTGGCAAAACGTTTCCAGAATTAAGATACACAAATGTTACAAAAGTGTCTCATTTATCACAGGCCAGGAGACCGACATTCAGAAGATACTACAAACACCCGAACATCAACCTTCCCTACATCCACTGACATGGACCCACTATCCACTGACATGGACCCATTATCCACTGACATGGACCCATTATCCACTGACATGGACCCACTATCTATCAAGCTCTCTGAAGTTGCTGCAGAAGAACACTCAAGATTCATCAACCACAACCCATCCGGTGAACATATCCCGGAATCCTCAGCGCCCATGGATACTGAAGTAACTAAACCCACGACCACCCTACTAATTCTGCACCCACTACTGACCTTTCAATCCCAGTAACACCCATTACTGACACCTCATTTCCAGAAACGCAAGCCACCATTACCATCTCTGTTACCAAAGTTGCTGAAGCCATCGCCAACCGTTACTCACTAGTAATAAGAATAAAAGAAGCCATCATCGCTTGCAAAAAGGAATAAATACTGACGACCCCGGACTTGATTGTAAACCTCCTCTCCACCTCCTACTTCTACTCCACACCCTCAAATAGTAGCACCAAGTTCTCTAAGGAACTATACACAAGATTATGCAACAGTTCAGTAAAATTCGCTTGCCCCTTCCTATATTTTTTTCAACTAATCAGGTACTTAACCTCAATAAAAGACATCATCGAGAACGACGTTCCCTCGGACCTATGCCACCTGCCTATAGAAGCTTTCAAAAGATTTAAGAACTGATCCTCAACCATAAATCCACCATAAGTTTCCGGACCAGCATTCCACTGCCTGTCATCACCATCACATGCTGCTGCTTTACTCCTCTCTTCTTTTGCCATCGACGCTCCGCTGCTGGGTCTTGGCACTGGGGTCTTGGCACTGGGGTCTTGGCACTGGGATCTTGGCACTGTTTCTACGAGTGAAGACTTTCCTCCAGTGTTATTCTTTGTCTAGCCGCACTTCCCGCTCTCTCCTTACCTGACAGGATAGCTGTCTGTCTGTCTTGCTATATTTCTATGAAGACTGATGGACTGAACACATCATTTATCATCTTGTCCCAACCATGATATGACAGTTCTGGTCAGGACTTTGATGGATGTGCTGCTTGCGATGGCGACTCTAGTTTGGACCGTACCCTGGTGGAAAAAGCTCTCGCTTCACTCGCTGAGTATCTGGGTTCGATTCCCGGCAAGGGTGGAAACATGGGCCTGTTTCCTTATACTGGTTGTCCATGTTCACCCATCAGTTAAATGGGTACTGGTGTGGGTCGCATCCCGGGACAAAACTGACCTAATTTGCCCGAAATGCTCTGCATGAAAAGCCTCTTTCTATATAGTAGTATGTTATTGATGTCAGTTAGGCCTGTATACCTTGTACATGTACTTGTAGAAATAAAGATATTATATTATTATTATTACTTTATTACTTTGGAGGCGATTTGGTATGTTCTTAGGAAAAATTCAGTGATGATGCTTAGTATCTTAACTGAAAGAGAAGTATGTGAGATCAATACACAAATGGTCTAAGTCGGACCGAAACATCGTGGTAAGCTCCTCGCTTCTATGTGCGGGTTATTTGTGTATTGTTCCAGTCACGGTATTGTGCCTTTTTTGTTATTTATGTGAGATCGTTTTCATTGAGGACGTCGAAAAGTAGTAACCAGTTGTTGGACTCTTCTTCAAGTATGAAATGAATAGCTGTTCAACTACGTTCAACTACGTAGATTCTTTATGCCCAAACGTGTAATCGTTATTATAAGGATGTCGTCCACGTATCGTAACTATGTGACTTTGGTGGAGATGATGATGGCGAAGCGTTCTGGTTCTGTGTGTTCCATATACAAGTTTTCTAAGACGGCACTGATTATATACCTCATTCCCATGCCTTAAGTTTATAGAGCCTGTTGTTGGGGGGAAACAGTTGAAATTAATGCAGAGTTCGATCAGGTAAACAAAATCTCTGGGACGTAGTGGAAGATTAAGGTCCTGATTGACTATACTTCGGAGAAGGTCAGTGGCATGTGTGGTGGGTACCTTAATGAAGAAGGGATTGACATTTAAACTAATTAGTTTTTTGTTTTAGGAAGAGAGATCTCTGATGTGATAGAGGAATTCACCTGAGTGCTTTAGATGAGCCGAGCTGATAGTTCCCAGAACGCAGAAAAGGTGTTCTGCAAGACGTCCGAATAACATGTGTGGTACACTGCCTATACCTGACTCGATTAGTTTAATAGGCATATTGTGTTTATGGGTCTTGGTCCATATATTTATGTTGGTGAAGGGTTGCTGGGTAAAAAGTGTAGAAGTTTTTTTCCCTTCATTAGTGAATTTGAGTATTTGTCTGCATTTGACTATACAAAAACGTTCAGAATCATCGACCACCACCCATCTGGTTAGACGTCTCGGAATCATCGGCGATTATGGTCACCAGTGTACTCATCAATGAAACAAACAGGCCCATTACCGCCCCTGGGGTAGAGATGCGCCCCAGATGCGGTACATCAACGTTGAAAATTTGATGACGATCGAAAAGGGCGTTCTTAAATATTACACGAAAATTTTGAAGAAAGTCAGGGAAAACAAAGTTGCTGAGAATGTTCCGAAAATATGAAAGTCTGTCCTCATTAAATTTAATAACGCGAATTTGCATTTTTTTTTTTCAATTTTTTTCATAATTTATATTCTAGCTTAAATTCTGAACACTCCTATAAGAAGAAATATTTTTGATTTTTTTTAAAACGATTTGACGAAATTAGTTTAACAAATTGACACCCATTCTGCCCAAAATCAATAAAAAATGGTTACTATCCTGGCAGTAAGATGCTCCAGCACTTATGTTCTGAAGGTACAAACTGGAATTTATTTAACGTGATAAAACGAGAATAATGTTTTTTTACTTTATTTTACACAATAAATGGGCAAATCTACTCTTACATACCAGGATTGCACTCTGCACCTTCGTCGAATTTGGTAACACCTTTCTGAATGCTGAAGCTACTCCGCTCAAGGTTTCAGAAGCTACTGGACCCATATCAGGATGCTGGGAATGGGTTCAGTAACTTTGGTCATAGAGCACTAGCACATGCCAACTGATCCTAGAATCCTGGCCTAGAAACCCTGCGGCAGCGTTGAAAACTAGAAACTATTCGGCCATCCAGAGTCAGAAGCAAAATAAAAAAAACAGAAGTTGAAGAAAGAAAGAAAAAGGATGTTGACAAGTCAAAGGTTCCTCATCGGGGATACCTAATTATGTCCATGTAAATGAACCTGAATTGTATCCTACCTAGTCGCAGTTCCCTCGTAACAGTCGCACTTGGCTTCCACGTTATAGTGGCTGAAAGTGTAACAGCATGAAATGGTAGGAACATTCTTACAGTAGAGGTAATTGTAACGCAAGACTTACACCCATTCACAGACTTTACAATATGGTGCTAGTTTATCGTCCTCTTCAGAGAGCCACTGTGTGGACTACGAAGTCCTCTGCTGTCTTCCTTTCACATTACTTCCCTGCTTCCTTATTCCCTCTCTAAACCTCCTCTGTTCCCTCCCACTCTCCCTCCCGAACACCTGACCCCTCTCCCTTTTCGTCCTCACCAACGACATCCCTCCTCTCTCTATCACATCTCCCTTTTTCCCTCCACATCCCTTTGCCCTTTCCATTTACCCCTCGCATCTCACTATTTTTCCATTATCCTCTTGATTCACAATGATCATATACTTTGCAATCATTTACATAAAGTAAGCTCTTGCCCCTAAAATAGAATATTACTCATAAAACAGTAAATGACCATCTGACAAATAATATCTTACGAACTGAAGTGAAGTAATCCAACTTAGGAGCATAATCAGACACAAGATGAAATATTCCATGTTATGACAATATGTGTGATGCGTGAGGTGAGGTGGCCATTTTATTCTCATAACTTGAATGACTTGGAATATATCCTCATTTAAGAGGGCAGACTGAGGATGTGCATTGCTAGAGAGATAGAGAGAGAGAGAGATAGATAGATAGATAGAGAGAGAGAGAGAGAGAGAGAGAGAGAGAGAGAGAGAGAGAGAGAGAGAGAGAGAGAGAGAGAGAGAGAGAGAGAGAGAGAGAGAGAGAGAGAGAGAGAGAGAGAGAGAGAGAGAGAGAGAGAGAGAGAGAGAGAGAGAGAGAGAGAGTACTAATGTTTGAATAAGTAATAAAGTTCATTAAGAAGCATTTCTCTCCTGTGTCCAAAACACATTTTATTGTGCATGATAAATCCTTTGTCAAGGTTTAGTATATCTCATCAGCTACATCATCATTTTCACCGTCATTTTTACTTTCATCATCATCATAAATCATCGTTGTCATCGTCATCATCACTGTCCCTGTTCTCGTCATTTTCATTAGTCACTATCACCACCATCATCGTCGTCCTCCTCACTGTCATAGTCGCCAACATTATAATTGTAAAGCACACCGTATTAGGTATCCCTGAATGGGGACATTTAAGAGGGTTGCCAGAATTGTTTTTTCTTCAAACTTTTTGTAGCATAACCTCTGGGCTTCTGTTGCATATATACTTCTTAATATAAATCCCAATAATCTGTTCGCCTTATTACTTACGCTTAAGCATTGCTGTCTTGGTGTCAAGTTCCTGCTTACCATTATTCTCAAGTCATTTTCACAATTTGTTTGGCCTAGTTTGTAATTGTCAGGGTTATTTACATTCCCGAACTTCAAGACTTTGTATTTATCTACATTGCCACTTTTCTGATGACGACAGGAGCTTGTCTAAATTCTATTGAATTCCAGTGACATTCTGCATATTATTGTGTCGTCAGCGAATTTACTCATACATATGATTTTTTATTCCCTCGTCAAGGTCAATAATGTAAATTGCGTACACACTAGGCCTAAAATTGATCCTTTAGGGATGCCATTTGTGACTGATCCCCACTTAGATTTCACCCAATTTATGCAGACCCTCTGTTTTCTATTAGTTGGCCATGCCTAGATCCATGACATGACTTTTTTTCCAGTACCATGAGCTGCTACTTTTTAATAATCTTTTGAGTGGTACTCTATCAAAAGCTTTACTGAAATCCAAATAAACAATATCTTATTCTTTATCATGCTTTTCTGAAGAAAGTCAGTAAATTAGTAAGGCAGTAATGGCTCCTCATGAATCTGTATTCTGTGTCATAAATCAAATTATGATTCTCCAGGTGGCTTTTATTTTATCTGCTAATAATTTCTCTACATTTGATGTCAGGTTTATTGGGTGCTAATTTGACGGCACTGACTTATTTCCTGCTTTAAAATTAGGACCTAAATTAACTATCTTTCACATCTCATACAGTACACCAGGTCTGAAGAGATATATTAAAAAGGTTAGTAATTGTTCACTAAGTTCCATCTGCACTCTTTAAGAACCTTGCAAAAAGTTCGCCATGGTCTGGGAACTTATTTTGCTTTAGTTGGTCAATCTGTTTGGTTACCATATCCCAAGTGACTGATATTACAAAATTTATTTTCTTCAGTCCCATAATAATAATTAATTACTGTGATATCATTTGTGTTGTAAGTAAAGACTAGTAAGAAATAATTGTTTATAACGGAGCATATTTCGTTTTCGTTGTCAGTAAGCTTTAAGTGGACTCTAACCTTTGTTTTATAAACTTCTAAGAAAAAACTTTTGGATTAGTTTTCGAATCAACAGCAACTTTAATTTCATATTCTCTTTTTAAACCTCCTTTTTAATGTGAATATATTGACTAATGAGATGACCGCTTTTTATACGCCTATAAATTCCTTTCTTATCTCCTAAAAGATGTTTCAGCCTCCTCTTCATCTATTTCTTTTCAATCTTATTTCTCGGTAGGTAGTAAAAGTTCTTTGGGTGCCATAAACAGTATCTAAAAACTGTCTGTACCTAAAATGTGTTCTCTAAGCTCAGTGCAATCAGTTAAAGTCTGGGATCCTTACTGAATTATCTTTACTTACATTCTTCCATTCAATGTTAAATGTAATTGATTTGTGGTCGCTGATGATAAGTTCCTCTACAATCTCCAGATTACACTGGTCTGTATTTGAAATGTTTTTAATTTTTATGTTTATTCATGGTTGCGATCTTACATATTATTGGGCTGCTGATTGTAAATATCTAAACCATTTTGCTCTATCACGTAAGGATTTTGAATAAAATACAAATTAATGATAATAAAAAACGTGAATTTTTAATAAAGTGTTACTTTATTAAAATTATGCAAGTAATCATGGAAAACACATTGTGTTAGTTTTAAGAACATATGAATTCCAAATCAACATGAATCAAATCAAATAATTTTATTCAAAAAATATGTTCCTAATGGTTAGCTTGTGCTGTGCATCGAGACCATTACGTTTCAAAAACAAGCAGTAATCCGCCATCATGCTGACATTACATTTGCCCTGGTATTGAGTTTCCATGGTGCAAATATCGTGATGGAACCGCTCTCCTTGTTCCTCACTGTAGTCCCCACAATTGTTGGGAAAATAGTCAAGATGTGAATGCAAAAAGTGCATCTTCACACTCATTCTAGACCCAAGTTGTTGGAAACTTGAAATCAGGTCTTGGATCATTTTTTCAAATTTAGGGGAACGCCTGTTTCCCAGGAAGTTGTGGACAATCTGCTTGAATGAAAACCAGGCATTCACCTCGACACCTGCTAATGCTTCATCAAAATGCTTGTCTTTCATCAATTCCCGAATCTGAGGGCCAACAAAGATTCCTGCCTTTAGCTTGCCTTCACTTATACGAGGAAACTTTGACTCCAGGTACTTGAAAGCACTTCCATTCTTGTTCAAAGCCTTCAAAAAAAATTTCATAAGCCCTAATTTGATGTTGAGTGGTGGCAGAAGAATTTCCCTGGGGTCAACTAGTGGCACAGTTTTCACGTTGTGATTTCCGGGTAAGAAGCTGGTTCTTGGTGACCAGTCTGTTTGTTCATAGTGCTGGCTGTCTGCCCTACTATCTCAAAGACAGAAAACAGGGATACTTGGTGTATCCACCTTGAAGTCCTAGTAGGAGAGCAATAACTTTTAAATCCCCACAAATGAGACTCTGATGAAATTTGCCATGTCTCAGGTGGCACAGGTACAGGAATATCTTCAGAGTGTGGAACAGCCTTATTGCTGAAGAAATATTTGGGTATATTATGCGATCTTTAGTCTTGTTGACTCCAGCTACTTTAGTCATTCAAAAGTAGCAGTCATCATGGTGGTTCATCTGCTCCCGCCACATTTGTAGCTTACTGATGCAACTCTTGCAAGCTTTGTGTGGTGCAAATGGTTTGTCCTGGTCTCCAAGTTTGCAGCCAAAATAATCAAAGTAGCAGCGCTTCAATAAAGGAGTAATGTTGCTCCGGGAATCTGAAGGGTGAATTGCCGCAGACAGCAAAATATGTCTGGTGCATTTATGCAGCCTCTAGGCATATTAATAAGCTGAAAATAAATAAAAATATATTAAATTTAACATTAAGTCAATATAAGATAAGCATTTTAATTGCTAATATACCATTTTCTCATTTACTTATGTTATGTGAAAAAAGTAACGTTTCCGTATAATTTGACAACCTGATGTGATAAAGATGAATAAAAAACACAATGAATCATTATTTTCCATATATATACCGAATCATGCAGACCATTGTTATTAACAAGGTTTTCATTGTTTGCAAGAAATAAATCAAGCAAGTTATTTCTCTCTTGGTTCAGTCACAAGTGTTCAAGTGTTCTCTGACATATATTGCTACCCTACCTTAATTCACGTTATTTCTATCAATGTGGAAAAACTTAAAACCCTGAATGTGGCATTCAGTAGGCACATCCCGATTCTTCATATTAAACCACGTCTTAATTATGGTAAATACGTCAGTGTTACCAGCACTTTCAATTACTCTCAACTAGCACATCTTGTTTCTAGAGCCACGACTATCTGCATAAAATGTATTAGGAAACTCTCTCTGCTCATCCCCGCTCCTCCACTATCGCTGTTGCTGCTCTTATCACCTAGTGTCACTTCCTTTCCAATATTCACCAATAACACTTCCTTGATCTGCCTCTAACTAGTATCCCAAAAACTCACAGTATCGCTACGTTGATAATTCACACTGCCCACTTCCCTTGTACAAAAACCTGTGCCTCTAAATATTCCTAGTTCAAAGCCCTAACAGCTCCCTCCACTAAGCTAGCCAATGTCCTTACCCTAACCTTAGATAAATGAATCCCATCCCTGACATACATGTTATTTTGATTGGAACTACAATATCCTTACCTTGTTTATTCAGCCAGCAGTAAACACCTGTTGCCCTAGATAGCGATTCTTTTCTAACTCCCTTTTTTGGAAAAATGACACATGTTACCGGGTGCCCTCCTTTCTTCCTAATTATGTCTATTGCTGTCCTGTACCTGCTAACTAAATCCTCACTTCTATGGTTGCCGACATTATTGCCTCCAGTACTGAGGCAGATAATGGGATTGATCCCATTACCATTCATAAAGCGGTCAACACAGTTAACAGCATCCTCCATGTATTTATAATGTTGGTAGAATTACCGACAGTATGTTAGGTAAAACTCACATGTCCTTTTACCTAACGAGTTGTAATAGTAGTAGTACTACTACTACCACTAATACTACCATTACTACTACTACTACTACCTACAGCATGGGCCAGTTAACCTACTGCAGTGATTATGTTACGCTTTTACATCTCAGTCTAATACCTATATATACCCTCCGTGTCCTGTACTGCTGGTAACAGCTTGACAAAGCTCCTGGAGAACGAAACGTTGCCACAACAAAATGTTGCATTAGTTACACATGTGTCCTTTTACTTAACATCCTTCATCCCATCCCCAGTAAAGCAAGCTCTGTCTCCTGGTCCAATACTTCAAGCAAAAAGCCCAATGCATGAGCCTATCTGAGTGTCCCCAACGAGTACAATATTCTTACCTTTCTAGGTGGAGTTCGTCGTGTTCTTCACATTCGTCAGGCAATACAGAGAACGAGTTGGAGATTTTCACAGCAGTTTCCTGGATCTTAATCGTTTCAGCCTCTACATCCTTCCTCATGATCCTCAGCATCGTTTCATTCTGCCCAGCTTCCATTGTTGACGTGAAAATTCACGACGAACTCTCTTGTTTTCCTCAGTCAGTCGCCGTATCTCTCGCCTGGCCTCCTCCTTAACCTACTGGAAGAATTGCTCGACAGAGGTCATCGTTGCTTCAGTTTCACAGAGAGCTCACAAAATACGTCTTCACATGATACAGATCACCTCACCACTGATACAGATCACCTCACCACTGATGCAGATCACCTCACCACTGATACAGATCACCTCACCACTGATGCAGATCACCTCACCACTGATACAAATCACCTCACCACTGATGCAGATCACCTCACCACTGATGCAGATCACCTCACCACTGATACAGATCACCTCACCACTGATGCAGATCACCTCACCACTGATACAGATCACCTCACCACTGATGCAGATCACCTCACCACTGATACAAATCACCTCACCACTGATGCAGATCACCTCACCACTGATGCAGATCACCTCACCACTGATACAGATCACCTCACCACTGATGCAGATCACCTCACCACTGATACAGATCACCTCACCACTGATGCAGATCACCTCACCACTGATACAAATCACCTCACCACTGATGCAGATCACCTCACCACTGATACAGATCACCTCACCACTGATACAGATCACCTCACCACTGATGCAGATCACCTCACCACTGATACAGATCACCTCACCACTGATGCAGATCACCTCACCACTGATACAGATCACCTCACCACTGATACAGATCACCTCACCACTGATGCAGATCACCTCACCACTGATACAGATCACCTCACCACTGATGCAGATCACCTCACCACTGATACAAATCACCTCACCACTGATGCAGATCACCTCACCACTGATGCAGATCACCTCACCACTGATACAGATCACCTCACCACTGATGCAGATCACCTCACCACTGATACAGATCACCTCACCACTGATGCAGATCACCTCACCACTGATACAAATCACCTCACCACTGATGCAGATCACCTCACCACTGATGCAGATCACCTCACCACTGATACAGATCACCTCACCACTGATACAGATCACCTCACCACTGATACAAATCACCTCACCACTGATGCAGATCACCTCACCACTGATGCAGATCACCTCACCACTTATACAGATCACCTCACCACTGATGCAGATCACCTCACCACTGATACAGATCACCTCACCACTGATGCAGATCACCTCATCACTGATGCAGATCACCTCATCACTGATGCAGATCACCTCACCACTGATGCAGATCACCTCACCACTGATACAGATCACCTCACCACTGATGCAGATCACCTCACCACTGATGCAGATCACCTCACCACTGATGCAGATCACCTCACCACTGATGCAGATCACCTCATCACTGATGCAGATCACCTCACCACTGATGCAGGTCACCTCATCACTGATGTAGATCATCTCACCACTGATGCAGATCACCTCACCACAGATGCAGATCACCTCACTACATATGCAGATCACCTCACCACAGATGCAGATCACCTCACCACAGATGCAGATCACCTCATCACTGATACAGATCACCTCACAACAGATGCAGATCACCTCATCACTGATACAGATCACCTCACCACTGATGCAGATCACCTCACCACTGATGCAGATCACCTCACCACAGATGCAGATCACCTCATCACTGATACAGATCACCTCACCACAGATGCAGATCACCTCATCACTGATACAGATCACCTCACCACTGATGCAGATCACCTCACCACTGATGCAGATCACCTCATCACTGTTGCAGATCACCTCACCACTGATACAGATACCTCACCACAGATGCAGATCACCTCATCACTGATACAGATCACCTCACCACTGATGCAGATCACCTCACCACTGATGCAGATCACCTCATCACTGTTGCAGATCACCTCACCACTGATGCAGATCACCTCATCACTGATGCAGATCACCTCATCACTGATGCAGATCATCTCACCACTGATGCAGATCACCTCACCACAGATGCAGATCACCTCACCACTGATGCAGATCACCTCACCACTGATGCAGATCATCTCACCACTGATGCAGATCGTCTCACCACTTATACAGATCACGTCACCTCCATAACCTATTTTTTAAGCCCCCAAGATTTTAGCTTTGATGACCCGACTTACCAGAATGCTCCGTCATCGACAACTTGGTTTGAAAACCAACACTTTCTTATGTCCTTTCTAAATTTAAACTAATATAATTTAAATCCGTTATTTAATTTACATAAGCTATTTTGAGTTCTTTCTTCATTCGATATCCTTAATTATATCTCTCCTCATTCTATGTCTCTAAAGATGGTGAAGGCTCGTACGAGAGATTCCTTATACCATGACTTATCATTCTCATCCTTTTCTATATATTCTCCAATACTTTTATATATATTATGTAGTATAGAAACCAAAACCAAAACCTTACTACTGATGTTTGAAGTTATAACATAACATTTGGACTCCTGTTACTTATGTTTCTAGATGTAAATCCAAGTAATCTGTTAGCCTTATCGCGCACACTTAGGCACTGTTTTCGTCGCTTCATATTTCTGTTTACCTGAGTACTAGGTCTTTTTCACATTATGATCAAGCTTTACATCACCTAGTTTATAACTGTGAGGATTATTTTCATTCCCAAGGATTAGTACTTTCCACTTGTCCTCAATGAACTGCATTGCTGTCTCAAAGACACAGAAAACAGGGATACTTGGTGTATCCGCCTTGAAGTCCGTATATAAGACAGAGGAGCTTATTACCTGGAGTTTACCTGGAGAGAATTCCAGGGGTCACCGCCCCCGCGGCCCGGTCTGTGACCAAGCCTCATGTTGGACCAGAGCCTGATCAACCAGGCTGTTACTGCTGGCCGCACGCAGTCCAATGTACGAACCACAGCCTGGCTGGTCAGGTACCGACGTTTCGGACCGACTTGGACCATTTACAAAGTCACACTGAGTGTGACTTTGTAAATATTATTTGTGTATTACTTATGTCACTTGTTATTCCTTAGACAAGGTCTGTCACTTCATCAATGTCATTCATGTAAATTATGAACAACAGTGGACCAAAAACTGATTCATGTACAACTCCACCGGTGACTGGACACCATTCAGATTTTACCCCATTTATGTAAACTCTGCTTTCTGTTGGCCAACCATACTTCGATCCAGGTTAGAATCTTTCCTCCTGTACCATCACCTGCCACTTTTCTTACTAATATTTGTGATATATTCTATCGAAAGCTTCACTAAAATATAAACAAACACTATCATATTCTTTATCGTCGACAATTGCCTCATATGCTGTCTTATGGATAGCCAGAAAATTTGTCTGACAGGAACGCTCTTTACTGAAACCGTGTTGAAACTCAATCAAATTTTGCTCATTAAGATGGTTTCGTAATACAACAGCTATTTTATTGACTAACAATTTGCCAACTATTAACGTCAGGATTATTGGGAGGTAATTTGATAGTTTTGACTTATCCCCTGATTTAATGGATAGAATTACATTAGCCATCTTCGGCATCTCCAGCACTACACCAATTTGTAATGATCCCCTTAACAGGCTGGTGTCTAAGTTCTCAGTTGCATTCTATAAGTACTCTTGAAAACAGTTCGTTGGGACCCGAGTACTTATTTTGTTTTAGTTTGTCTTCTTGTTTTATAACCATATTTTCTGTGTAATATTACTTTATTTTCTTCAGGCAGAGAATAAATATTAATTGTGAGGATATCGTTAATGTCTTCTTGTGTAAATACTAACAAGAAATAAAATATTGAAATGGCAACACATTTCCTCAAGAAGAAGAAGACGACGAAGAAGAAGAAGAAGAAGAAGAAAAGGAAGAAGAAGAAGAAGAAGAAGAAGAAGAAGAAGAAGAAGAAGAAGAAGAAGAAAAAAAGAAGAAGAAGGAAGAAGAAGAAGAAGAAGAAGAAGAAGAAGAAGAAGAAGAAGAAGAAGAAGAAGAAGAAGAAGAAGAAGAAGAAGAAGAAGAAGAAGAAGAAGAAGAAGAAGAAGAAGAAGAAGAAGAAGAAAAGAAGAAGAAGAAGAAGAAGAAGAAGAAGAAGAAGAAGAAGAAGAAGAAGAAGAAGAAGAAGAAGAAGAAGAAGAAGAAGAAGAAGAAGAAGAAGAAGAAGAAGAAGAAGAAGAAGAAGAAGAAGAAGAAGAAGAAGAAGAAGAAGAAGAAGAAGAAGAAGAAGAAGAAGAAGAAGAAGAAGAAGAAGAAGAAGAAGAAGAAGAAGAAGAAGAAGAAGAAGAAGAAGAAGAAGAAGAAGAAGAAGAAGAAGAAGAAGAAGAAGATAATCATCATCGTCTTGAAGAAGAGCAACAACGACAAAAGAGCAAGAACAAAATGAATAACAAATTTTTTTTAGCATATTTTTGTTCCTAGCGTCTGTGTCCTCCGTCTGTGTCCTCCGTCTGTGTCCTCCGCCTGTGTCCTCCGCCTGTGTACTCCGTCAGTGTCCTCCGTCTGTGTCCTCCGTCTGTGTCCTCCGTCTGTGTCCTCCGTCTGTGTCCTCCGTCTGTGTCCTCCGTCTGTGTCCTCCGTCTGTGTCCTCCGCCTGTGTCCTCCGCCTGTGTCCTCCGCTGTGCCTCCGTCTGTGTCCTCCGTCTGTGTCCTCCGTCTGTGTCCTCCGTCTGTGTCTCTGCCTGTGTCCTCCGTCTGTGTCCTCCGTCTGTGTCCTCCGTCTGTGTCCTCCGTCTGTGTCCTCCGTCTCTGTCCTCCGTCTTGCAGCGTTGTTTGACTCACTCATTTTGCCTCATTATTGTGAATATAAAAATGATAAAAACCAGATATAGTCTAAACAAATCTTAGAAAATATCTAGAAGTAAACAGAGATACAAATGTATATAAAACGTGTAGTGACATTACATCTTATAAATTGCATGAATTGTATTATAAAAGACAATAAAAGCGCATCACCACTGCATGAAAGATGTATTTATTTGACATAAAATTCTTCAATTCCTCTACGAAGCATATGACTAGTAATACTTTGTTGAAATTATTTACAGAGACAATTTTATGTCAGAAAATATCACAAATTATGTACTTGACGTCTGTAAACACGAATAAAAAGAGAGACCTCCATCTGCTCTTATTTCCAGGACCACAAACAAGAACCGTTGCAAACATGTTGAGTTAATAAGCAAAACAATTATCATTTGAGCTTCTAAATTGTAAAATTTATTGCTTTGCCATCCTAAAAAAATATAATCAACAAATAATAAACAGGTAGAATATTTTTTATTATTAACACATCAGCCGATTCCCAACAAAGCAGGGTGGCCCGAAAAAGAAAAACTTTCATCATCATTCACTCCATCACTGTCTTGCCAGAGGGGTGCTTTACACTACAGTTATAAAACTGCAACATTAACACCCCTCCTTCAGAGTGCAGACACTGTACTTCCCATCTCCAGGACTCAAGTCCGGCCTGCAGGTTTCCCTGAATCCCTTCATAAATGTTACTTTGCTCACACTCCAACAGCACGTCAAGTATTAAAAACCATTTGTCTCCATTCACTCCTATCAAATACGCTCACACATGCTTGCTGGAAGTTCAAGCCCCTCGACACAAAACCTCCTTTACCCCTCCCCCCAACCTTTCCTAGGCCGACCCCTACCCCGCCTTCCCTCCACTACAGATTTATACACTCGAAGTCATTCTGTCTCGTTCCATTCTCTCTACATGTCCGAACCACCTCAACAACCCCTCCTCAGCCTTCTGGATAATAGTTTTGGTAATCCGCACCTCCCTAATTTCCAAACTCCGAATTCTCTGCATTATATTCACACCATATATATATATATATATATATATATATATATATATATATATATATATATATATATATATATATATATATATATATATATATATATATATATATATATATATATATATGATATATATATATATATATATATATATATATATATATATATATATATATATATATATATATATATATATATATATATATATATATAAAGATACAGATAACCATTGTTCACATTCACACCTATAAAATACGCTAACAGTTGCTAAGCTTCAAGCACTGCACATACAAAACTCCTTTACTAATCCTCCAACCATTTCTAGGCCGATCCTACTAATTTCTCATACAGATTTATAATATATATTTGTTTTCATTTATTATATGTAAACATATAAATTATTTATAATAGTATTTGAATCACCTACCTACCTATATTATCAAATGAATTTATATTATATTACACTATATATATATATATATATATATATATATATTATATATATATATATATATATATATATATATATATATATATATATATATATATATATATATATATATATATATGCAAGACAACCACTATGAAATAATAGAAGAATTCCAAGGCTTTCGTACTACTCACATTATCAAGGAACTATAAAAGGAAACGTGAGAAGAAGGCTTATAAAGAGGCAGAATACACCTCACAGTCACATCACACTAACAAAGACAACACCTCACAGTAGCGTAACATCTCACGACTCTGTGAAGAGGAACATAAGAAAGTCGTGCCGATTAGGTAAAACTGGTCAATTAGCAAGAACTCATTTAAAATTAAGTCCTTTCTAAAAATTTCTCTTATACGTTTAAATATATATTTTTTCATTTATGTTATTGTAAGAATTTATAATTTTGTACCAAGAGAAACTTTGAAAACCTACCTAACCTTATTACAACAAGCGCAATTTAATTTAGCCTAACCCAACTAAATATATTTTAGATACGTTAACATTAATTTAATAATAAACAAACGCAATGAAATATATTTTTTTCGTTATGTTCAGAATGATTTTGGCGAAATTATTGCATACACAAATTTTCACTTGTCTTATATGGCAAGGTGAGTGTTCCTATTTAAGCCAAAATCGCAAGTTTTACCTAATCGGCACGACATATATATATATATATATATATATATATATATATATATATATATATATATATATATATATATATATATATATATAGCCGGGATTTATGGGATAATGATAGAAAAGTTAAAACCATATGTGGATATAGTATTGGAGTGTTTGGTGTTTTTATTTAATAAATGTATGGAAGAGGGTAAGGTACTTAGGGATTGGCAGAGAGCATGCATAGTTCGTTTGTATAAAGGCAAAAGGGACAAAAGAGGGAGTGCAAAAATTATAGGGAATAAGTCTGTTGAGTATACCTGGTAAAGTGTACGGTCGAGTTATTATTGAAAGAATTAAGAATAAGATGGAGAGTAAGATAGCAAATGAACAAGGAGGCTTTAGGAAGGGTAGGGGGTGTGTAGACCAAATGTTTCCAGTGAACCATTCAGATGAACAGTATTTAGATAAGGGTAAAGAGGTTTTTGTGGCATTTATTGCTTTGGGAAAGGTTTATGACAGGGTGGATAGGGAAGCAATGTGGCAGATGTTGCATATGTATGGAATAGGAGGTAGGTTACTATAAGCAGTGAAGAATTTTTACGAGGATAGTGAGACTCAGGTTAGAGTATGAAGGAGAGAGGGAGATTATATCCCAGTAAAAGTGGGCCTTAGACAAGGATGTGTGATGTCACCATGGTTGTTCAATATACTTATAGATGGGGTTGTAAGAGAAGTGAATGCTCGAGTGTTGGCAAGAGGTGTGGGGTTAAAAGATAAAGAATCTAACACAAAGTGGGTGTTGCCACAGTTGCTCTTTGCTGATGACACTGTGCTTTTGGGTGATTCTGAAGAGAAGTAGCAGAAGTTGGTGGATGAGTTTGGTAGGGAATGTAAAAGAAGAAAATTAAAAGTGAATATAGGAAAAAGTAAGGTGATGAGGACAACAACAAAAATTAGGTGACAAAAGATTGGATATCAAATTGGAAGGAGAGGGTATGGAGGAGGTGAATATATTCAGATATTTAGGAGTGGACGTGTCAGCAGATGGGTCTATGAAATATGAGGTGAATCATAGAATTGATGAGGGGAATAAGGTGAGTGGTGCACTTAGGAGTCTGGGGAGACAAAGAACTTTGTCCATGGAAGCAAAGAGGGGAATGTATGAGAGAATAGTTATACCAAAGCTCTTATATGGGTGTGAAACATGGGTGGTGAATGTTGCAACATGGAGAAGGGCAATGTGTGGTTGGCTTCCCTGCACCTTTGGGTGAACCATGGGCTCATCCTGTCTTTTTCCCTTGGGTATAAACCTCTCCTCAGCTTCCTTGCAAATTGTTGTCATATATTCCATCATCTCGTCTACTGACTTCCCTGCCAGCTGTCTGTCCCACTGAACTCCGTACAGGAAGTTCTTCATGCCCACATAGTCACCTTTCTTGTAGTTTAGCTTCATTCGTGCAGGCTTTCCTGCTTCCCCCTCCACTTGTAACTCTACTATGTGTGTGTGTGTGTGTGTGTGTGTGTGTGTGTGTGTGTGTGTGTGTGTGTGTGTGTGTGTGTGTGTGTGTGTGAATGTGTGAATGTGTGTGTGTGTGTGTGTGAATGTGTGTGTGTGTGTACTCACCTAGTTGTGGTTGCAGGACTCAAGTCATATCTTCTGGCCCCACCTCTTCACTGGCCGCTACTGGGTCACTCTCCATGCGCCATGATCTTTATCATACCTCTTCTTGAAGCTATGAATGGATCCTGCCTCCACTATATCACTTCCCAAGCTATTCCACTTCCTGACCACTCTGTGACTGAAGAAATACTTCCTAACATCCCTGTGATTCATCTGAGTCTTCAACTTCCAACTGTGTCCCCTTGTTGCTGTGTCCCATCTCTGGAACATTCTGTCTCTGTCCACCTTATCAAGTCCTCTCAGTATTTTATATGTCGTTATCATGTCCCCCCTATCTCTCTTGTCCTCCAGTGTCGTCAGGTCGATTTCCCTTAACCTCTCCTCATAGGACATACCCCTTAGCTCCGGGACTAGTCTTGTTGCAAAACTTTGTGAGTGTTTGTTTGTGTGTGTGTACTCACCTAGTTGTACTCACCTAGTTGTGGTTGCAGGGGTCGAGTCAAAGCTCCTGGCCCCGCCTCTTCACTGGCCGCTACTGGGTCACTCTCCCTGCGCCATGAGCTTTATCATACCTCTGCTTAAAGTTATGTATGTGTGTGTGTGTGTGTGTGTGTGTGTGTGTGTGTGTGTGTGTGTGTGTGTGTTAGTGTGTGTGTGTTAGTGTGTGTTAGATAAGTTTAGATTTAGAAAGGATATAGGAAAGTATTGGTTTGGAAATAGGGTAGTTGATGAGTGGAACAGTCTGCCTAGTAGGTTATTGAAGCTAGGACCTTGGGTAGTTTCAAATTTAGGTTGGATAATTCATGAGTGAGAGGTTGGATTTGAGTGGACTCGCGCATGAGTGGGTAGAATTGTCAAAGCTATTTCTGGGTAGCTTTGAAAATTGGGTTGAGCAAATATTCTGTTAGTGGATGGATTGTGAAGGACCTGCCTAGTATGGGCCAACAGGCCTGCTGCAGTGTACCTCCTTTCTTATGTTCTTATGTACTCACCTAATTCAGCTAATTGTGGTTGCAGGGGTAGAGTCATAGCTCCTGCCCCTCCCCTTCTCGCTGGTCGCTACTAGGCTCACTCTCTCCCTGCCCCCATGAGTGTTATTGTATCTCTTCTTAAAGCTGTGTGTAGATAATGCCTTCTGATACTGAAGAAATACTTCCTAACATCCCTGTGACTCATCTAAGTTTTCAGCTTCCAGTTGTGACCCCTTGTTGCTGTGTCCCATCTCTGAAACATTCTGTCCCTATCCACCTTGTCAATTCTTCTCAGCATTTAATATGTCGTTGTAATGTTCCCTCAATTCCTCCTGTCTTCCAGCGTCGTTAGGTTCATTTCCCTTAACCTCTTCTCCTAGGACATTTCCTTTAGCTCCGGGACTAGTCTTGTGGCAAACCTTTGCACTTTCTCTAATTTCTTGACATGCTTGACCAGGTGTGGTTTCCATGCTGGTGCTGTGTACTCCAATATGGTCCTGACGTACACGGTGTATCGTGTTTTGAATGACTCCTTACTCAGGTGTCGAAACGCTATTGTTAAGTTTGCCAGGCGCCCATATGCTGCAGCAGTTATTTGGTATATGTGCACCTCAGAGGATGTGTTCGGTATAATACTCACCCCAAGATCCTTTTTTCTGAGTGAGATTTGCAGCCTTTGACCCCTTAGCATGTACTTCGTCTGTGGTTTTCTTTGTTGTTCCCCAACTTCAAAACTTTGCACTTGGTGGGGTTAAACTCCAGGAGACATTTCTAGGACCAGTCTATCTGCTCGTCGTTTGCGAACAGGGACACCTCTGAGTGTATCCCTTCTGCCATGCCATTCACAAATCCAAGAAACCGCACCAACCCTAGGACTGACCCCTGTGGAACATCACTCGACCCATGCACCCACTCCGACACCCGTCACGTACCATCATTCGTTGTTTTCTTCTTGTCAGGTATTCCCTGATCCATTGCAATGCTTTTACTGGTATTCCTGCCGGCTCCTCTAGCTTTTGTACCAGTTTCTTATGCGCTGCGGTGCTCGGTCAGAAGTCTTCTTACAGTCCAAGAAAATGCAGTTACCCATCCCTCTCCAGTCTTACTCATGGCACGTGGTTTTCTCTATCCCTGAAGCCGTGCAGTTGTGAGGAAATTATTTTTGCTGGAGAGGATGAAAACAATGGGTGTGGGAAGGGGAGTAGAAAATGGCTCGTTTTGAGTTATTATGTTTGGGTGGGAGAGGAGCCTAGGGCTTGAGGGAAGATGAGGGGGTCTGTGTGTGGATGTGCCTGGTGTTCTTCCAGAGGCTGAGCTTCTATGGCTGTCACTGTATGCCCTGCTTCTGCTTCCCACATCTGGCATCACTGTACTATCTCTCTATTTGTAGGGTCTTGTGGTACGTGATAAATGTACTCAGTTTCCACGGATGGGTGAAATGTTCTTGTTGTCTACAGGAATACAGTTCAACAGGTTATAAGACAATACAGTTGCATGTTTTCACTACCTATTAAAATCCACATGTATTTACTTCTAGACACTTAAAGTTGTAGTGACAGTGTCTTCTTCATTTCTAAAAATTCTAAGACCAAGTCGAGTGTTAATCTTAATAGTCGTATTACCGATAATAAGAACACCTAGTTCATTCCTCATACGAAGCAACTAGACAGACTTAGGACATCCGAGAATAATTCTGAGTGCTTCAATCTGCATTAACGCCAAGGGCCAAATAGAATATCTTATCTAGGTTATGTACATCATTCTCACTATTATCACATTAACGCCATAGTTAGGGTTGTAGCAAGCAACAGCTACGAGAACATTTAATTTATGAGAACATTTATTTTAGGGCTTAAAAATCATCTCATCTCCCAAAATGCTAAATCATATTTACGGCCGCCTAATCAATTAAAACATTAAAACACCTAAAATTGCACTGTTGTATCATTGTAAATTATACTAATTGTAATAATGTTATTTATGTGCTGTATTACTACAAAAAATCTTATTGGTTATAGAACTTTTTTTTGGATACCTTACCGTAGTAATAAGGAGACCAGAACTGAGCTGCGTAATCTAGGTGAGGCCTTACTAATGATGTATAAAGCTGTAATATAGCCTCGACTTCTGTTGCTAACACTTCTTGATATAAATCCCAGTAATCTATTTGCCTTATTACGTACGCTTAGGCATTGCTGTCTTGGTTTAAGGTTGCTGCTTACCATCACCCCCAAGTCCTTCTCGCAATCTGTATGGCTAAGTTCTACGTTATTTAACTTATAAGTGCTTGGGTTATGGACACTCCCGAGCTTCAGAACCTTGCATTTATCTACATTGAACTGCATCTGCCACTTTTCTGACCACGAATTAAGTTTGTCTAAATCTTCCTGAAGTTCTATGAAGTTCATCCTCTTATGCCCTGTTATATAGATTATGATGTCATCAGCATAGCTATATGTTTAGGAGAGGTAGGTAGAGCATATAGGAGAGCATTAATCAGGACACTGGTTTAGAAAGACACAAAGCCAAGCAAAGAAGATTGATCTAAATGTATCAGACCATTTGCGGCTTAATGATAGTAACAATGAGATTAATGGCCATTAGGAAGAACACCCTCGATGTAACTAAGATTATAGAGTGCTAACAAAGGGTTACCAGTGACTTCCCTGTAAGTTTTGAGGATATAAGTTACACCATCCTCTTCAGGTCTTTATTTAATGTATTATCTAATTCAATCTAATGCAATCACCCTCATTAATAATTTAGATCATAAAATAAGTCAATTTCAACCTTCCTACAGAAGTACTCTCTAAGTTTATTTTGATATGATTGAGGAGATTTTCATGCATAGAGGTTTTGTTCATGAGGTCATTTTCTTTATCAAGAAGAAAATGATGAGCAGCATTACCACTCTTATTCTTGGTTATTTAAGTTATACCTTTGCAGACTAAACTTAGTGGGGTTAATTTATTTAACCCACAAACAAACTGTTTAGATTCTGGATTTGTTAGTTGGACTTGCTGTAAAATTATCGATGTGCTGTACCAATCTTTCTAGCATTGTCAGACACTTTTAATTTAAAAAAAAAAATGATGGTACAATTATCTTAGCTTTGTCTCCCGGTTATGAAAGATTTCATGAAGCCAAAGCAAGTCTACACACAACCTTAGGGTTCAGTGGAACTCAGTTTGAAAACGTGTTCTATATAGCACTCTTCTCCTATCTGGGGAAGCTCTTTTCCTACCTTGCCCTGGGTAAGCTTGCTGGGTAAGCTTTCCTTCCACCCAAGCCCCTCTCTTGAGTTCTGGTCTCACGTCTGGGTAAGCTCTCCCTCCCTTCCCTTACCTAATTAGTTGTTGTAGGTTCGCCGGTCTTGTCCCGGTCATCTCTGACTTGAATAGTGCGCTGTCATCTGCGCCAACTCCCACTTTTCTACACCTTTATTCAGAGTGCAACTCTCACATCTGGTCAAACTCTCCCTCTACAGAAAGTTCTGATGCACTTCTTAGGAATCACTTATTTCATCAGTGTTCCTGACCTCACATCTGAACTTGAACCATTATTTTGCCTCAGTAATCTCACAACTCATCCTCTCTGCTACCACTCCTCTCATAACTTATGATCACGCAACTTTGTCTTCGCTTCGGCCTATTAATTTTGAAAAGGTGCATCGTGTGGTAACCTGATGTCATTGTTCTATACACATACATTAACCACTCAGTCAAGATTTTTAGTGAGACTGACAAGGCTTTTTTTCTTTACTATTTACCATTTATACCTTCTCTATTTCTTGTTTAATTTACTTAAGAATATTGTTTCCATTTAGTTCTGGTGCAGAGCGATTCAAGTAATTCCATCTTGAGGAAGTTCATTTGTCTCAGAGGTTGATAAAAAAAATGGTCATAAGTCATATTTTGACCAGTGCACTTGCAATGCACCTTGCAGCAGTTATAGCATGACACAAGGCCAGGCTTTGCATTAGACTTCCAAAATATAATAATCACAGGAATAACAAAAAATGCCAGAGTGTATGTGATACATTTACTGATACAGCGAATAACAAAACACAAATAGAGATTGATTAATGATTCGGGTAACGATGCCAAACTAGGGTGTATAGGCTTGAAATCAATAATCACTCACCGAAAAAATAATACCTTCATGTGCATAAAATCCTCAAATGGTGTGAAATATTATGATATAAAGCAGTGACTCATCCATAGCTCTGTACAGGTTTACGTACGTGGCAGAAAATTAACAATCATTCACTGAAATACAAAAAAAAAAAAATCCTTCAAAAAATATATACTATATCATAATTGGTATATAAAATGGTATGATATATAATGAGCTACTAAAATGTCATTTGTAAAATGCTGTACATATTTGTAAAATAAATTGAAACGGAGATTAATGAAATGGTCATTTTATGAAACAGGTGAATCCCTCCCTTCACCATCACTTGTGGAAGGTGAGGTGATGAGTTCCTTCACCATCACTTGTGGAAGGTGAGGTGATGAGTTCCTTCACCATCACTTGTGGAAGGTGACGTGATGAGTTCCTTCACCATCTTGAGGAAGGTGAGGTGATGAGTTCCTTCACCATTACTTGTGGAAGGTGAGGTGATGAGTTCCTTCACCATCACTTGTGGAAGGTGAGGTGATGAGTTCCTTCACCATCACTTGTGGAAGGTGAGGTGATGAGTTCCTTCACCATCACTTGTGGAAGGTGAGGTGATGAGTTCCTTCACCATCACTTGTGGAAGGTGAGGTGATGAGTTCCTTCACCATCACTTGTGGAAGGTGAGGTGATGAGTTCCTTCACCATCACTTGTGGAAGGTGAGGTGATGAGTTCCTTCATCATCACTTGTAGAAGGTGAGGTGATGAGTTACTTCACCATCACTTGTGGAAGGTGAGGTGATGAGTTCCTTCATCATCACTTGTGGAAGGTGAGGTGATGAGTTCCTTCACATCACTTGTGGAAGGTGAGGTGATGAGTTCCTTCACTGTGGAATGGTGACCAGCATCACCTCTTCCCTAAACCATCCACTTTGGGAAGATACAACATTTACAACAGTCCTTAATCTTCTGAAACTGTGAATAAGATTCCCAGATTGTTTGTCTGAACACTTCTTCGTTCCTTCAGACAATATGTCCTTCGGAAGTGAGGTGAAAAAAAAAAAAAAAAAAACCATCACTTGAGGAAGGTGAGGTGATGAGTTCCTTCACCATCACTTGTGGAAGGTGAGGTGATGAGTTCCTTCACCATCACTTGTGGAAGGTGAGGTGATGAGTTCCTTCACCATCACTTGTGGAAGGTGAGGTGATGAGTTCCTTCACCATCACTTGTGGAAGGTGAGGTGATGAGTTCCTTCACCATCACTTGTGGAAGGTGAGGTGATGAGTTCCTTCACCATCACTTGAGGAAGGTGAGGTGATGAGTTCCTTCACCATCACTTGTGGAAGGTGAGGTGATGAGTTCCTTCACCATCACTTGAGGAAGGTGAGGTGATGAGTTCCTTCACCATCACTTGTGGAAGGTGAGGTGATGAGTTCCTTCACCATCACTTGTGGAAGGTGAGGTGATGAGTTCCTTCACCATCACTTGTGGAAGGTGAGGTGATGAGTTCCTTCACCATCACTTGTGGAAGGTGAGGTGATGAGTTCCTTCACCATCACTTGTGGAAGGTGAGGTGATGAGTTCCTTCATCATCACTTGTGGAAGGTGAGGTGATGAGTTCCTTCACCATCACTTGTGGATGGTGAGGTGATGAGTTCCTTCACTGTGTGAATGGTGACCAGCATCACCTCTTCCCTAAAACCCAGTTCCTCTTTTAATCTTCTGCAACTGATGACACTAAGATTCCCAGTTGCTTCTTTCGTCTGAACACTTCTTCACAGAATTCCTTCAGACAAAATATGTCCTTCCGAGAAGATGTCTTTATCTGTCACTACCAGTACCTACTTTATTGTTCTCCCATACGTATCTTCATCGTTTGACTTTCGTTTTCTGCCTGAAGCCTCGTCGTAACGCCTGTGAAAAACTACTAGGCACATTGAATGGTATTTCATTGTCCTGCAGAAAGTTTGGCCTGGACTTCGTTTCTTGCAGGAGCATCCCTTTTTTCCAGAGTTCTTCAATAAGGTTAACTTTCCGGAACTGATGGCGGGGTAACTTGGTGCCAACTACTTC
Source organism: Cherax destructor (assembly GCA_009830355.1). NCBI lineage: Eukaryota > Metazoa > Arthropoda > Malacostraca > Decapoda > Parastacidae > Cherax > Cherax destructor. The sequence continues at coordinate 73,572 of WNWK01007729.1, forward strand.
ACAGAATAGTTAAAAGAAATGTGGATCAACGCCTGGTCGCCTCCTCATTCGGGATCCAATTTGATATGCTTGAGATGTGGTTGCTTTCATCAGTCCGTCAACCACAACTATGGGTGAGTTTTGGGTGGTGGGTAGCAGGTGTGAGGCCGCCAGCAAATAAGTCACAGCATGTAACGGTAATTCAGTTACCCTTCCTTTGGTGACAAAGGGTGAATCAGGAATACACAAATAACCCGCATATAGAAGAGAGGAGCTTACGACGACGTTTCGGTCCGACTTGGACCATTTACAAAGTCACATTAACAAAAAGAATAGATGGAGGGAGTTTATATAGAGGCCAGCCGACAGGGGCAGGAACAAGAGAGAGTGGTGGAGGAGTAATAGTGGTAGTAGTAGTGGTAGTAGAGTAGTAGTAGTGGAGTAAGACGGTGAAAAATATCCACTATGAAACTTGGGGGCATGATTAGTATGCCAAATAATTGCTCTTATTGAGAGTAAAAGGTCCACTCCCTTCATGCATAAGAGAAATTACTAAGTCGAGGGACGGTGGTCCCTGAAATCCACTCCAGGAAGACAGGTTATTACTCCGTATATTACATATTACTCTCAGGTATCTTATCTATTACTCTGTGTCTTACCTATTACACTGTGTCTTACTTATTACTCTGTGTCTTACCTATTACACTGTGTCTTACTTATTACTCTGTGTCTTATCTATTACACTGTGTCTTACTTATTACTCTGTGTCTTACCTATTACACTGTGTCTTACTTATTACTCTGTGTCTTACCTATTACACTGTGTCTTACTTATTACTCTGTGTCTTACCTATTACACTGTGTCTTACTTATTACTCTGTGTCTTACCTATTACACTGTGTCTTACTTATTACTCTGTGTCTTACCTATTACACTGTGTCTTACTTATTACTCTGTGTCTTACCTATTACACTGTGTCTTACTTATTACTCTGTGTCTTACCTATTACACTGTGTCTTACTTATTACTCTGTGTCTTACCTATTACACTGTGTCTTACTTATTACTCTGTGTCTTACCTATTACACTGTGTCTTACTTATTACTCTGTGTCTTACCTATTACACTGTGTCTTACTTATTACTCTGTGTCTTACCTATTACACTGTGTCTTACTTATTACTCTGTGTCTTACCTATTACACTGTGTCTTACTTATTACTCTGTGTCTTACCTATTACACTGTGTCTTACTTATTACTCTGTGTCTTACCTATTACACTGTGTCTTACTTATACTCTGTGTTTACCTATATCACTGTGAAACTCTACTATTATATGTCTACATTACATGTGTCTTACTTATTATAGTGTCTTACCTATTACATGTCTTACTTATTACGGTACCATTACATGTGTCTTAGTTATTACGTGGTCTTACAATCACTGAGCTAGCTTATTACTCTGTTCTTACCTATTACACTGTTCTTACTTATTACTCTGTGTCTTACCTATTACACTGTGTCTTACTTATTACTCTGTGTCTTACCTATTACACTGTGTCTTACTTATTACTCTGTGTCTTACCTATTACACTGTGTCTTACTTATTACTCTGTGTCTTACCTATTACACTGTGTCTTACTTATTACTCTGTGTCTTACCTATTACACTGTGTCTTACTTATTACTCTGTGTCTTACCTATTACACTGTGTCTTACTTATTACTCTGTGTCTTACCTATTACACTGTGTCTTACTTATTACTCTGTGTCTTACCTATTACACTGTGTCTTACTTATTACTCTGTGTCTTACCTTTCTCCCTTAAAATTTTTCCAACTATTATTATATAAATATAATAATAGAAGTAAAGGTCCTGTTACTGTCTAGTGGAGTATTTCATTTGTTACTCTTTACCACCACCAGTGTTCTGTTTAATTGGTATTCACAGCGCTCGCGCGCGCGCATATGTGAATAGGGGGAAGGGGGAGTGCTATTTCCGCAAGGGATACACATCGCCTGAGAGACAAGCAAGGAAGGGAAGGTCAGGTTCAATTACATAGATCAAGAGCCTCTCACCTGCGTTAAGGAACCTCCCTAGGGGGATGTGTGTTGATAGGTCTTGACACCGATCAATATGAAACAAATTAGGCATCACAATTTCCGCTCAGAGATTTGCTTGAGCTTTTAGGGAGCCACAGATCAAAAGTCAACTTCGCACTGGATCACAGCTCAATGTCATAATTAAAGGTCCCAAATCTAAGTTCCGAGTGAGATAAACTACTGAGGTGGGAGACAAACTACTGAGGGAGACAAGCTACGGTGGGAGACAAACTTCTGAGGGAGACAAGCTACGGTGGGAGACAAACTATCAATAATAAAACTACCAGGAGAGACAAACTAGAAAGGGAAAAGTAGCTTACGTCTTCAGGTGTCAACTAGTAGTTTGTGGACAATATTACTTAAAGAAACCTACCAAGGAATCAAGTTACCGACAGAGACAAACATTCAATTACTTCAGACCATCCAGAAATAAAAACTTTCAAGGGAGACGCATTATAAATGACATAAACTATCAAGCAAGAAACTACTAAGCAGATAAATTACCGAGGCAGAGAAATTACGGAGAGACAACCAACGTGGGTGACAACCAACGTGGGTGACAACCAACGTGGGTGACAACCAACCGTGGATGACAACCAACCGTGGATGACAACCAACCGTGGATGACAACCAACGTGGGTGACAACCAACCGTGGATGACAACCAACCGTTGGTGAAAACCAACCGTGGGTGACAACCAACCGTGGGTGACAACCAACCGTGGGTGATAAACAACCGTGGGTGACAAACAACCGTGAGTGACAAACAACCGTGGGTGACAGACAACCTTGGTTACAAACAACCTTGGGTGACAGACAACCGTGGGTGACAAACAACCGTGGGTGACAGACAACCGTGAGTGACAAACAACCGTGGGTGACAAACAACCGTGGGTGACAAACAACTTTGGGTGACAGACAACCGTGGGTGACAAACAACCTTGGGTCACAAACAACCGTGGGTCACAAACAACCGTGGGTGACAAACAACCGTGGGTGACAAACAACCTTGGGTGACAAACAACCGTGGGTGACAAACAACCGTGGGTGACAAACAACCGTGGGTGACAAACAACCTTGGGTGACAAACAACCGTGGGTGACAAACAACCGTGAGAGACAAACAACCGTGAGAGACAAACAAGGAAGAATAACTCGATCTAGCGCACCCAGCTCACACACTGAGGTCCTGAGTCCGAATCTCCGGTACAGCTGGAAAACATTAGAACTTGTTTCCATAAGACACCTGTTGTCCCTGTTCATCCATCAGTGTAAAATGGGTACCTGGGTGTTAGTGGACTGGTGTAGGTCGCATCCTGGGGACAAAACTGACCTAATTTGCCCGAAATGCTTTGCATAACAAGCGGCTTTCTATATAGTATTATGTCATTGATGTCAGCTAGGACTGTATACCTTGTACATGTACTTGTAGTAAATAAAGATATTATTATTATTATTATTATTATTATTATTATTTTTATTATTTTTTTTATTATTATTATTATTATAATTATTATTATTATTATTATTATTATTATTATTATTATTATTATTATTATTATTATTATTATTATTATTATTATTATTATTATTATTATTATTATTATTATTATTATTATTATTATTATTATTATTTTTAACAAGGAAGACAAACTAACAAGGAAGACAAATTTAAGAAATAAAAATCTATCTAGTATACAATCTACGCAAGACGTATACTAGTAAGGGTACACATTACCTAGGATACACACTACCTCGGATACACACTACCTAGGATACACACTACCTAGGATACACACTACCTAGGAAACACACAACTAGGATACACACTACCTAGGATACACACAACTAGGATACACACTACCTAGGATACACACAACTAGGATGCACACTACGTACGATATACACAACTAGGATACACACTTCCTACGATACACACAACTACGATACACACAACTAGGATACACACTACCTACGATACACACAACTAGGATACACACAACTAGGATACACACAACTAGGATACACACTACCTACGATACACACAACTAGGATACACACAATTAAGATACACACTACTAACGATACACACATTAGGGGCTAGAAAGAGAGAAAATGACAGAATCAGCAGAGGACAACCAGAGAAGGCAAAGCAACAAGCGCAAGCACACACACAACACCCCTAGAACCCCACAACCAAACACGCTATCCCGACACAAACCACAATCCACACTTACAGGCCCCACCCAACAATATACCGTAAAATTCCACAGCACATCGCCAGGTCCCCTACCCCCACAGACCTCCCTAGAACACAGTGTTGAAGACTGAAGGTATGGTACACCAACGCTGATGAAATAACGAATAAGTGGGCGTAGTGGCATGAAAGAGTCAAAGAGGCATCACCGGACATCATAGCTCTCACAGAAACCAAGCTCACAGGAATGATAACAGATGCCATCTTTCCAACAGGATTTCAGATTCTGAGGAGAGACAGAGGGGGTGGAGGAGTAGCACTGCGGGAGAGAGGAGACAGAGGAGAAGGAAGAGACTACATAATACGAACACTTCAGTCTGGAGGTCCTAAGGTAGTAATTGCAGTGATGTATAACCCACCACAGAACAGTAGGAGGCTAAGGCAAGAGTGTGATGAGAGTAATAAAGCGATGGTTGACACTAGCTGAGGTGGCCAGAAGGGCTCATGCGAGCAGAGCAAAGCTACTGATCATGGGTTCCTTCAACCACAAGGAAATCGACTGGGAGAAACTGGAGCCACATGGGACCCAGAAACGTGGAGGGCTAAGATGATGGAGGTGGTAATGGAAAAACCTCATGTACCAACACGTAAGGGACACTACCAGAGAGAGAGGAGAGGATGAACCAGCAAGACTGGACCTAGTATTCACTTTGAGTAGTGCAGACATTGAGGACATCACATTTGAGAGACCCCTCGAGGCCAGTGATCACGTGGTTCTGAGCTTCGAATACATAGTAGTGTTACAAGTGGAGAGGGAAGCAGGAAGGGCAGGATGCATGAAGCCAAACTACAAGAGAGGTGACTACACAGGCATGAAGAATTTCCTACACAGGGTTCAGTGGGACAGAGAACTGGCAGAGAAGTCAGTAAACGAGATGATGAGATATGTGACAAGAATTTGCAAGGAAGCTGAGAAGAGGTTTGTTCCCAAGGGTAACAGAAATAACGAGAAAGCCAGGATGAGCCCTTGTTTCACCCAAAGGTGTAGAGAGGCCAAAATTAAGTGTGCTAGAGAATGAAAGATGTATAGAAGGCAAAGGACCCAGGAGAATAAGGAGAGAAGTCGTACAGCCGCAAATGAATATGCACAGGTAAGAAGGGAGGCCCAACGACAATATGAAAATGACATAGCAGCGAAAGCCAAATCTGACCCGACGCTGTTGTACAGCCACACCAGGAGGAAAACATCAGTCAAGGACCAGACAATCAGGCTGAAGAAGGAAAGAGGAGAGATCACAAGAGATTCAAAGAAGTATTCACAGAGGAGACAGAAGGGACTCCAGAAAGACGGTGAGGTGGGGCACACCATCAAGTGTTGGACACAATACATACAGCCGAGGAAGAAGTGAAGAGGCTGCTAAGTGAGCTAGATACCTCAAAGGCGATGGGGCCGGATAACATCTCTCCATGGGTCCTGAGAGAGGAAGCAGAGGCGCTATGTGTACCCTTAACAACAATATTCAACACATCTATCGAAACAGGGCGACTACCTGAGGTATGGAAGACAGCAAATGTAGTAAAAATTTAAAAAAAGGAGACAGACACAAAGCATTAAACTACAGACCAGTGTCATTGACATGTATAGTATGCAAAGTCATGGAGAAGATTATCAGAAGAGTCGTGGAACATCTAGAAAGGAATGAACTTATCAACGACAGCCAGCACGGTTTCAGGGACGAGAAATCCTGTGTCACAAACCTACTGGAGTTCTATGACAGGGTGACAGCAGTAAGAAAAGAGAGAGAAGGGTGGGTAGATAGCATTTTCTTGGACTGTAAGTAGGCGTTTGACACAGTTCCACACAAGAGATTAGTGCAAAAGCTGGAGGATCAGGCAGGGATAACAGGGAAGGCACTACAATGAATCAGGGAATACCTGTCAGGAAGACAACATCAAGTCATGTTACATGGCGAGGTGTCAGAGTGGGCACCGGTGACGAGTGGGGTTCCACAGGGGTCAGTCCTAGGGCCGGTGCTGTTTCTGGTATTTGTGAATGACAAGACGGAAGGAATAGACTCCGAAGTGTTCCTGTTTGCAGATGATGTGAAGTTGATGAGAAGAATCCAATCGGACGAGGATCAGGTAGAACTACAAAGAGATCTGGACAGGCTGCAGGCCTGGACCAGCAACTGGCTCCTGGAGTTCAACCCCACCTAGTGCAATGTCATGAAGATTGGGGAAGAGCAAAGAAGACCGCAGATGGAGTTCAGTCTAGGGGGCCAGAGACTACAAACCTCACTCAAGGAAAAGATCTTGGAGTGAGTATGAACAACAGGCACATCCTCTGAGGCGCACATCAACCAAATAACTGCTGCAGCATATGAGCGCCTAGCAAACCTAAGAACAGCATTCCGACATCTTAATAAGGAATCGTTCAGGACCCTGTACATTGTGTACGTTAGGCCCATATTGGAATATGCAGCACCAGTTTGGAACCACACCTAGCCAAGCACGTAAGGAAACTAGAGAAAGTGCAAAGGTTTCCAACAAGACTAGTCCCGGAGCTAATTGGTAAGTCCTACGAGAAGAGGTTAAGGGAAATCGATCTGAAGACACTGGAAAACAGGGGAGATAGAGGGGCATGATAACGACATATAAAATACTGAGAGAAATCGACAAGGTTGACAGAGACAGAATGTTCCAGTGATTGGACACAGCAACAAGGGGTCACAGTTGGAAGTTGAAAACTCAGATGAACCACAGGGATGTTAGGAAGTATTTCTTCAGTCACAGAGTGGTCAGGAAGTGGAATAGTTTGGGAAGCGATGTAGTGGAGGCAGGATCCATACATAGCTTAAAGAAGAGGTATGATAAAGTTCATGGAGCAGGAAGAGTGACCAGTAGCGGCCAGTGAAGAGGCGGGGCCAAGACATGTGACTCGACCTCTGCAACCACAACTAGGTGAGTACACTACTAGGACACCCACAACTAGGATATACACAAACAGGATACACGCTACCTAGGATACACACAACTAGGATACACATTTCCTAGGATACACACAACTTGGATACACAAAATTAGGATACACACAACTAAGATACACACTACCTAGTATACACACAATTTAGGACACACACAACTAGAATACACACAACTAGAATTCACACAACTATGACAAACACAACTATGATACACACAACTAGGATACACACAACTAGGATTCACACAACTAGGATACACACAACTAGGATACACACAACTAGGATTCACACAACTATGATAAACACAACTAGGATACACACAACTAGGATACACACAACTAGGATACACACAACTAGGACACACACAACTAAGATACACACAACTAGGATACACACTTCCTATGATACACACTTCCTAGGATACACACCTCCTAGGACACACACAACTAGGATACACACAAGTAGGATAAACACTACTAGGATACACACAACTAGTATACACACTTCCTAGGACACACATCTCCTAGGACACACACAACTAGGATAAACACTACTAGGATACACACAACTAGGATACACACAAGTAGGATAAACACTACTAGGATACACAAAACTAGTATACACACTTCCTAGGACACACATCTCCTAGGACACACACAACTAGGATAAACACTACTAGGATACACACAACTAGGATACACACAACTAGGATACACACAAGTAGGATAAACACTACTAGGATACACACAACTAGTATACACACTTCCTAGGACACACATTTCCTAGGACACACACAACTAGGACAAACACTACTAGGATACACACAACTAGTATACACACTTCCTAGGATAAACACTACATAGGAAACAGACAACTAGACGCACTTCCTAGGATACACACTTCCTAGGATACACACAACTAAGACAAACTCACTAGGATACACTCAACTAGGATACACACTTCCTAGGATAAACACAACTAGGATACACACTTCCTAGGATACACAAATCTAGGATACACACTTCCTAGGATACACACTACCTAGGATACACACTACCTAGGATACAAACTTCCTAGGATACACATTTCCTAGGATACAGATTACCTAGGATACAAATTACTTAGGATACAAATTACCTAGGATACAAACTACCTAGGATACACACTACCTAGGATACACACTACCTAGGATACACATTTCTTAGGATACAGACTACCTAGGATACAAATTACCTAGGATACAAACTACCAAGGATACACACTACCTAGGATACACACTACCTAGGATACACACTACTTAGGATACAGGCTACCTAAGATACACACTACCTAGGATACACACTACCTAGGATACAGGCTACCTAGGATACACACTACCTAGGATACACACTACCTATGATACAAACTACCTAGGATACACTACCTAGGATGCAAACTACCTAGGATACACATTTCCTAGGATGCACACTACCTAGGATACACATACCTAGGATACACACTACCTAGGATACAGGCTACCTAGGATACACACTACCTAGGATACACACTACCTAGGATACAGGCTACCTAGGATACACACTACCTAGGATACACACTACCTAGGATACAAACTACCTAGGATACACACTACCTAGGATACAAACTACCTAGGATACAAACTACCTAGGATACACATTTCCTAGGATACAGACTACCTAGGATACAAATTACCTAGGATACACACTACCTAGGATACAAATTACCTAGTGTACAAACTACCTAGGATACACACTTCCTAGGATACAGGCTACCTAAGATACAAACTACCTAGGATACACACTACCTAGGATACAGACTACCTAGGATTCAAATTACCTAGGATACACACTACCTAGGATAGAGACTACCTAGGATTCAAATTACCTAGGATACAAACTACCAAGGATACATACTACCTAGGATACACACTACCTAGGATACACACTACCTAGGATACACACTACGTAGAATACAAGCTACCTAGGATACAAATTACCTAGTATACAAACTACCTAGGATACAAACTACCTAGGATACAAATTACTTAGTATACAAACTACCTAGGATACAAGCAAGCAAGGATGCAACCTACATAGAATTCAAACAACCTAGGATATAAGTAACCAAGAATACAAACAGCCTAAGATACAAACCATCAAGGAAACAAATTCGCTAGGACACAAACAATCACAGATTCAACCCACAATGATAGAGAGTATGGCGGTATCTGAGGGTATTAAAGGTGTATCTGACAATGTATTAATCTCTGATTCTATACTAACTACAGCGTCGTTCCATCAGTACACACCGTTCCCAGGTATTAGCGGACGGAGGATCGAGCCTGTACCACTCCTTGAACTGAATGACCCACCGGGGGAGGGGGTAGTCCTACTCACAGAGGTTTCCACTCCCCCCCGCTATCCAGCGGGAGGCGGGGTCGACCCCACGGGAGACGGGGTCGACCCCTTCCCACGTAACCATCCTCTGGTTAATATGGTCTAATGTTATGAAGCAACATGCAACACCAGCTCTCACTCCTTAATATATAATGTTTTTTTAAATTAACATTCGTATTGATTCATGATGATGTAATTATATATGATAATTATGTAAATGTTTGAAACGATGTATATTCATCACCTGACATCAGCTACGCCCTGAATGACTGCTTAATACCACTTTCGAAACATAATAATAATAATAATAATAATAATAATAATAATAATAATAATAATAATAATAATAATAATAATAATAATAATAATAATAATAATACAACAACTACTATTACTTCTACTACTACTACTAGTAGTAGTAGCACTATTACAATAATAATACGTTCTTCTTGTTTGTGACGAAACAAAACAAGGCAAACATCATGTTTACATCAAAACAAACATTGTGTTCTCGCAACACAAGAGTAGGAAACACATGTCGATATTTCAGTACACCACAACAAAACATCTTATTATATGATAATTGATGGTTTGGTTTTGATACGAGGAGTCAACATGTAACCTGTGAAGAGTTAATGCAAATGGATGTGACAGACTGATGTGATAGGCATGTGTGACAGGTGGGTATGACATGAGGGTGTTATAGGTTAATGTTGCAAATGGGTGTGACAGATGTTACAAATGGGTGTGACAGGTAGGTACGACAGGGTGGTGTGACAGGTAGGTACGACAGGGTGGTGTGACAGATGCAAGTAACGTGGATATAATAAATAAACTCGACAGGTGGACGTGAAAGTAGGTGTGACAAATAGGATATGACAAGTGGGTGAGACAGATGGGTGTGACAGGTAGTTACGACAAATCAATATAATACTGTGACAGGTGGGCATGACAGGTTGGTGTGCCAGATTAGTGTCATAGGTGGGTGTAACAGGAAGGTGTAACAGGTTAGTGACAGATAAATGTAACAGATGGATGTGACAAGTGGGTGTGACAGATATGTGGGATTAGGTTAGGGGGTGTAACAGAAGTGAAGGGTGACTATGTAAAGATATATGACAATGTATATTTTGGGTGGTTATTTGACAAGGGAGGTGCTGAAAACATGAATGGATATTTTAAAAGGTAGTTGAAATGGACAAGTTGATATGACAAGAGAGACGCGACTGACATGTGTGTGATAGGTGGGCGTGACAGTCAAATGTGACAGATCTGCGTTACAGATGGGTGTGATAGGTTGCTGCGACAAATGGACGTAACAGATGGGTATCACAGGTGAATGTAACAGGTGTGTATAGCAACAGGAAGTGACAAGTGTGTGTGAGAGGTGGGCGTTACAGGTGGATGTGACAGGTGGATATGACAGGTGGTGTGACAGGTGAATGTAGCATGTGGATGTAACGTGCAGGGTGTGGCAGATGAGTTTGACAGATGCGGCCAGTGAAGAGGCGGGTCCAGGAGCTGTGAATCGACTCATGCAAACACAACTAGGTGAGTACAACACACACACCAAAGGTACTGCAGGGGTCAATAAGTGTGTCAGGGTAGTGAACAATCCTTGAAGCGAGTTACAAGTTGCCCTGAGCCACATAAGTGTGGGGAGAGCCACAATTTTATAAGTGAACCAGAAAGTGATATTTGGTGGCGCAAGTCAGAGTGGGCAGGCCTAGTGTGCTCCAGGCAACGTTGCCACATGTCACCCAAGAAAGATAATAAAGTGAAATAAATGTGTGACCAGTGAAAGAAATACAGTGAATAGGTAATATTATACATCGACAAGAAACGGAAGTGGATATACGCCAGGACATCACATCGAGTTGGACAATCTACAGGCTGCTACCAGGCTGCTACAAGCTGCTACAGGCTGCATCGCAAGTATCTCACCTATGCGTGGTTTTCGGGGAGTCGGGTGTGAGTTCCATTTAACCTCCAAGCTGTTTGTGAACGGTCCAACTCTCCTAGTAAGATAATGAATAGGATATCAAGTACTCAATAACGAACAGCAATTGGTAATTTATAGTAGAACAGGGTGACTAGACAGGTGTCTATTAGACTAGGAAGAAGTAAAAGCATAGTGGACATAAACTAGTAGGTGGGTGTGGATCAAGTCAGGTAGAGGAGCACTGTAGACTACGTGTCACACGCAAACTCCGCATACACACTCAAACACCATAACACACAATCTCACCTACTACTTTTCACACACTTAATAAACCCACACTCATATAGTTCCAGAAACACACACACGTTCACACCTACACATTCCCACATATACAGACCCACACACTCTCTCCCCCTGCACCCCCCACCTCTCTCCCACTCCCTCCCCTGATTCCCCCTCTCTCTCTCAACCTCCTTCTTCTCCCTCTCATATAGTTCCAGAAACACACACACGTTCACACCTACACATTCCCACATATACAGACCCACACACTCTCTCCCCTTGCACCCCCCACCTCTCTCCCACTCCCTTCCCTGATTCCCCCTCTCTCTCTCAACCTCCTTCTTCTCCCTCTTTCCCCATCTCCCTCTCCCATTCTCTCTCCCCATTTGCTTCTTCCTCCTCCTCTCTCTCCCCATATACCTTCCTCTTTCCCCCTCCCCACCTCTCTCTCATTTCGCCACTGTCTCCAGCTTCCTCCTCTCCCTCCGTCCGCCCCCCCACACACTCAGACAAACACATCACAAGACAACCACACAGAAATACATAAGTTTTTCATTCTGTGGCAACCAAAAAAAATGAGTTGCCAGGGGACTGGAGGATGAGTCTGCGAAGGAAGATTGGGTAGTAGAGCTTATGAAAAGGGAACATGAGTTGGGAAGCAAGCTAGAAGAGCTTAGCACGAAAATGGAAGAGAGGATAGCTGCAGAGAGCAAGAACTGGGAGATGCAAGTCACAGCAGCAGAGGGTAAGATACAGAGATTAGAAGAGGAACTGAAAAATCTGAAACAGCCTAAAGAACTAAAGAGCAATATGGGCATGACATCAGAAACTGCTACCTCAGTCACAAACAAGGGGACTGTAAAGAGTGAAGGTGTAAAACTGTATGCAGAGGCCCTATCAGACCATCGTAGAGCACCAGAAAAAAGAGGATTACATCAGGAACAATCGAGGGGACTGTAGAAAATGAAAGAGCTAAGCTATACATAGAGACCCTAACAGACCACAGCAGTGCCTAGGGAAATCTGAGAAGGAAAAATGACAGACCACTGGACCCAGGGACAAGAGATTGAGGAAAGGAAAACTGCAATGGAGGCAACAAAATCGAATCAGGGGATACATAGGGATATGCAGTGGGAGAATGAAAGGGAGAGATCAGTCTTTGTTTATGGACTCGAGGAAGTTGAGGGTAATCTTAAGAAGCAAGAAGACAAGGGGAGAAAAAAGCAATTGAAAGCAATAGGAGATGACATGACCCAGTTGGCAATTTTTTTTGAGAATAGGGGGTTTGCAAGAGGAAGAATCCAGCCAGTCAAAGTAATTTTCATGGCAGAATCGACTCAAAACATGCCGGCATACCAGAAGGTGTATCTCGACTGCGACAGAACACGAGAAGAAAGGCAGAAACTGAAAGAGAGGGTACAAAACAAAAGGAGGAAAGAGAAGTGAAGATGGAGATATACAGAACCCAGACTCAGGAGGAAGATCAAATACAACCTCCCTCACAACCATCTACAGAAGCCCCCCAACAAGGACAACCCAATGCAACCAAATATTCTAACCCAAAATTCACATGCCATACCCAATGCCCCCCCCCACCTCATTACAAATTCCACCTTCACAGCAACTACCCATAGTTCCTCATCAGATCTCCCGCTTCTCCAACCCCAACATACCCCCCAGACAACAGTTTTAGAAAATAAGTTGAAGGCTTGGTATACAAATGCAGAGGGAATAACAAATAATAGCACTCACAGAAATGAAACTCACCAGGATGATAACAGATGCAATCTTTCCACCTGGATATCAAATCCTCAGGAAAGATAGAGGGAGCAGAGGGGAAGAAGGAGTTGCACTGCTCATTAAAAACTAGTGGGGATTTGAGGAAATGGAAGGAATGGATGGAATGTGAGAAAGAGACTACATAGTAGGAACAATCCAGTCTGAGGGCCATAAGGTGATAATTGCAGTAATGTACAACCCGCCACAAAACTGCAGGAGGCCAAGAGAAGAATATGACGAGAGCAACAGAACAATGGTAGACACACTAGCTTTGGTGGCAAGAAGAGCTCACATAGGGATAGCAAAGTTACTAGTTATGGGTGATTTCAATCACAAGGAAATTGACTGGGAAAACCTGGAGCCCCATGGATGTCCCGAAACATGGAGAGCCAAGATGATGGATGTGGTGCTGGAAAACCTCATGCATCAACATGTTAGAGACACTATCAAAGAGAGAAGTGAGGATGATCCAGCAAGACAGGACCTAGTATTCACCTTGAGTAGTTCGGACATTGAAGATATCACATTTTATGACAAGGTAACAGAAGTAAGACACGAGAGAGAGGGGTGGATAGACTGCATTTTATTGGACTGCAGAAGGGCCTTCGAAACAGTTCCTCACAAGAGGTTAATGCAAGAACTAGAGGATCAGGCACGCATAACAGGAAAGGCACTGCAAAGGATCAGAGAATATTTGACAGAGAGAGACAATAACGAATCATGGTACGTGAAGAGGTGTCAGAGTGAGCGCCTGTGACGAGCGGGGTTCCGCAGGGGTCAGTCCTAGAACTTTTGCTGTTTTTGGTATATGTGAATGACATAACGGAAGGGATAGACTCAGAAGTGTCCTTGATTGCAGATGATGTTAAGTTAATGAGGAGAATTAAATCGATCGAGGATCAGATAGGACTACAAAGAGACCTGGACAGGCTGAAAGCGTGGTCCAGCAACTGGCTCCTTGAATTTAACCCCGCCAAATGCAAAGTCAAGAAGATCGGGGAAGGCAAAGAAGACCGCGGACAGAGTATACTCTAGATGGTCAAAGACTGCAAACCTCACTCAAGGAAAAAGATCTTGGGGTGAGTATAATACCGAGCACATCTCCTAAGGTGCACATCAGTCAGATAACTGCTGCAGCATACGGCGTCAGGCAAACCTAAGAATAGCGTTCCGATACCTCAGTAAGGAATCATTCAAGACTCTGCACACCATATATATCCGGCCCATATTGGAGTATGCAGCACCAGTTTGGAATCCACACCTGGTCAAGCATGTCAAGAAATTAGAGAAAGTTCAAAGGTTTGCAACTAGACTAGTCCCAGAGCTAAGGAGATTGTCCTAGGAAGAAAGGTTAAGGGAAATCGGCCTGACGACACTGGAGGACAGGAGGGTCAGGGAAGACATGATAACGACATAAAATACTGCGAGGAATTTTCAAGGTGAACAAAGACAGGATGTTCCAGAGATGGGACACAGAAACAAGGGGTCACAATTGAAAGTTGAAGACTCCTATGAGTCAAAGGGACGTTAGGAAGAATTTCTTTAGTCATAGAGTTGTCAGGAAGTGGAATAGCCTAAAAAGTGACGTAGTGGAGGCATAGTTTTAAGACGAAGTTTGATAAAGCTCATGGAGCAGGGAGAGAGAGGACCCAGTAGCAATCAGTGAAGAGGCGGGGCCAGGAGCTATGAATCGACCCCTGCAACCACAAATAGGTGAGTACACACACACACATACACAGACGCCGTGTGCCACTAACCACGATCTTCAACACATCACTCGAAACTGGGCAACTACCTGAGGTATGGAAGACAGCAAATGAAGTTCCCATTTTTAAGAAAGGAAACAGAAACGAGGCACTAAACTACAGACCAGTGTCACTGACATGTATAGTATGCAAAGTCATGGAGATGGTTATCAGGAGGAGAGTGGTGGAACACCTGGATCGGAACAAAATTATAAATGAAAACCAGTACGGATTCAGGGAAGGCAAATCCTGTGTTACAAACCTACTGGAGTTTTATGACAAGGTAACATAAGCAAGACACGAGAGAGAAGGGTGGGTTGACTGCATTTTCTTGGACTGCAAGAAAACCTTCGGTACAGTTCCTCACAAGAGATTCGTGCAGAAGCTAGAGGATAAGGCACGTATAACAGGAAGGGCACTGCAATGGATCAGAGAATACCTGACAGGGAGGCAACAACGAGTCATGGTACGTGATGAGGTATCACAGTGGGCGCCTGTGACGAGCGGGGTTCTACAAGAGTCAGTCCTAGGACCAGTGCTATTATTGGTATATGTGAATGACATGATGGAAGGGATAGACTCAGAAGTGTCCCTGTTCGCAGATGATGTGAAGTTAATGAGGAGAATTAAATCAGATGAGGATCAGGCAGGACTTCAAAGAGACCTGAACAGGCTGGACACGTGGTCCAGCAACTGGTTTCTCGAGTTTAACCCAACTAAATGCAAAGTCATGAAGATCGGGGAAGGGCAAAGAAGACAGCAGACAGAGTATAGGCTAGGTGGCCAAAGACTGCAAACCTTGCTCAAGGAGAAAGATCTTGGGGTGAGTATAACACCGAGCACGTCTCCCGAAGCACACATCAACCAGATAACTGGTGCAGCATATGGGCGCCTGGCAAACATGTGAATAGCGTTCCGATACCTTAGTAAGGAATCGTTCAAGACACTGTACACTGTGTACGTCAGGCCCATATTGGAGTATGCAGCACCAGTTTATAACCCACACCTGGTCAAGCACTTCAAGAATTTAGAGAAAGTGCAAAGGTTTGCAACAAAGATAGTTCTGGAGCTAAGGAGAATGTCCTATGAAGAAAGGTTAAGGTAAATCGTCCTGACGACACTGGAGGACAGGAGGGTTAGGGGAGACATGATAACGGCATTCAGAATACTGCGTGGAATAGATAAGGTGGACAGATACAGGATGTTCCCGAGAGGGGACTCAGAAACAAGGGGTCACAATTGGAAGTTGAAGACTCAGACGAGTCAAAGGGATGTTATGAAGTATTTCTTCAGTCACAGAGTTGTCAGGAAGTGGAATAGTCTACCAAGTGATGTAGTGGAGGCAGGAACCATACATAGCTTTAAGACGAGGTATGATAAAGCTCATGGAGCAGGGAGAGAAAGGATCTAGTAGCGATTAGTGAAGAGGCGGGGCCAGGAGCTAAGTCTCGACCCCTGCAACCACAATTAGGTGAGTACAATTGGGTTAGAACACACACACACACACACACGACATGACGGAAGGAATAGACTCCGAAGTGTCCCTGTTTGCAGATGATGTGAAGTTGATGAGAAGAATTCAATCGGAAGACGACCAGGCAGAACTACAAAGGGACCTGGACAGGCTGCAAGCCTGGTCCAGCAATTGGCTCCTGGAGTTCAACCCCACCAAGTGCAAAGTCATAAGAACATAAGAAAGAAGGAACACTGCAGCAGGCCTACTGGCCCATGCGAGGCAGGTCCAAGTCTCCAATCGGCTTAAGCTAATGCCCCGACCCAGCCAGGTCAGGTTACATTCACTTAAGGAAGGAGCACGGCATCTGACCTAGTAGCACAAGCTAGTCAGGACCAACTCACACCCACCTGCACCCACTCATATATTTATCTAGCCGACCACCTGGAGTTAACCTCTCCAGGTAAACTCCAGGTAGTTTGCAGATGATGTGAAGTTGATGAAGAATTCAATCGGAAGACGACCAGGCAGAACTACAAAGGGACCTGGACAGGTACAAACCTGGTCCAGCAATTGGCTCCTGGAGTTCAACCCCACCCAAGTGCAAAGTCGCCCAAGAACATAGAAAGAAGGAACACTGCAGCAGGCCTGCTGGCCCATGCGAGGCGAGTCCAAGTCTCCAATCGGCCCAAGCTAATGCCCCG
>WNWK01007730.1:0-91142 GCA_009830355.1 Cherax destructor
GGGGAGGAATTGTTCAGCCTCTAGGTACTCCTGGAATTCAGGAACATATTTTTCAGCCGCACTTTTGTCAGAACTGGCTGCGTCACCATGCCTCACAACACTATGTATGCCACTTCGATTCTTAAATTTGTAAAACCAGCCTCTGCTGGCTTTAAATCGCTCACTTCAGCACTCGTTGCAGGCATTTTCTTAAGGAGATCATCATGCAACTGCCTTGCTTTTCACATATTATTGCCTCCGAAACAGTATCTCCTGCTAACTGTTTCTCGTTGATCCACACCAACAACAACCTTTCCACATTTTCCAGCACCTTTTGCAACAACAGCTTCCTTGATTTTACTTGAATATTTCTTATCCACAATGGTAGCGATGGTAGAATAGGGTTTACCATACAGCCTGGCCAGCTCACTGATACGCACTCCACTTTCATATTTTTCTATTATCTCCTTCTTCACTTCTATCGTACATATATTTCTGTTCCTCTTTGCCACAGGCTTACCACTAGGAGCTTTCCTTGGACCCATGGTAGCTTATTTAGCAGTTGCAAGCACTAAAAACAGTGGAATAATGACAATATACTGGTATGAATGCGTGGGTGTGGGTGGGTGGTCGCTCTCGCTTGTAAACAATAGCACTGACGCTCCCTGGAGTGCGCGCTCAGCTGGGCACCAAGCGGACAGGTCCGGTACGAAAGTCGTAAGACGAAGCAAACATCGTAAGTCACAATCAAATTTCTTACGTTATAAATATCGGTTATCGAAAATAACGTAAGATGATAACATCGTAAGTCGGGGTTCCACTGTATACGGACACCAAGTGCGTGGTCCTCTTGCTGTGTTGAAAGATTTGTGGACAGGAAAATCTAATCCATCATTAAACACATCACCTTCATTAATGCAGAAGCATTTAACTGCTGCTCGAGAGCTTGCTTCGAAAAACCTAGTTTCAGCTCAGGCTAGCATGAAACAACAGTATGACAAGCGTGCTGTCTCTCGCTCTTTTAAAGTAGGTGATAAGGTGATAGCACAAACATTAGTACCAGGTCATGCTCTACAAGCCAGGTATGATGGTCCCCTGGAAGTAGTGAAGAAGCTTAGTGACGTAAATTACCTAGTACGCACGCCTGGGAAAAGAAAATCTAATCATGTGTACCACATTAATCAGCTCAAGGCATACTACGTTAGCCCTCTACCTACTACTTCTATTCTTCGTAGACCACATGAAGGAAACGTTAGTCTGCCTGACATCTCTGGAGGTATAGAGGTCCGTTTAGAAAATTCAGTGACTCTACAATCACTCGATAATTTTCTAAGTAACCTTGATGCTGATAAAGCAAGTAATGTTAAGAACATGATTTTGCAGTACCCTGAATTGTTTAGTGATGTTCCTAAGCGTTGTACTCTGGGTGTACATGACGTTGATGTACAGGGAGCATCACCCATTAAGCAATCACCATACAGAATGAGTCCAACGAAACATAGAGCATTGAGAGAAGAAGTTGACTTTTTGTTATCTCATGGACTTATTGAACACAGTAAAAGTCCATGGGCCTCACCGTGTATATTAGTGCCCAAGCCTGACGGTAGTTTCAGGATGTGTACTGATTACAGGAAAGTGAACTCTGTCACCTTGCCTGATGGTTATCCTTTACCTCGCATAGACGACCTGATTGATCGTGTGTCAGGAGCACAGTATGTCAGCCGTTTAGATCTCTTACGAGGATATTATCAAGTCCCGCTTACTGAACGTGCTCAAGAAATATCTGCCTTCACCGTTCAAGATGGATTGTTCAACTATCTCGTCACTCCATTCGGCTTATGTAATGCTGCTTCGTCATTTCAACGTATTATGAATGAGTTGACCTACCACTTAGACGGAGTAGAAGCCTATCTTGACGATTTAGTGGTGTACAGTGACGAATGGGAACAACACTTGACACGTCTCAGGGCTTTGTTTGAGAAACTGACACATTATAATTTCACTGTTAACTTGGCTAAGTGTAGTTTTGGTCAAGCCAAGATTACCTATCTAGGGTTTTGTATAGACCAAGGTGAAGTTGCTCCTATTGATGCTAAAGTTCGTGCTATTGCTGCATTTCCAGTGCCCCAGAATAGGAAGGGTGTGCAAAGATTCCTGGGTATGGCAGGTTATTATCGCAGGTTCTGTCCTAACTTTGCTCAAGTCGCTGCTCCTCTCACTGAGCTCACTAGTAGCAAAGTCCAGTTCATCTGGACTCAAGATTGTTCAGACTCATTTACAAGGTTGAAGCGCTTGCTTTCCTCTGCTCCTGTTTTGCAGAGTCCTAACTTCACCCTACCCTTCTTTTTGCATATAGATGCGAGTGGTTATGCAGTGGGCGCGGTATTATTGCAAAAGTCCACATCCACTGACATACTGCATCCTATTTGCTACTATTCTTCTAAACTCAAACGACATCAGAAAAACTATGCCACTATTGAAAAAGAGGCACTAGCTCTCGTGGTGTCGTTAGAACATTTTGATGTATATTTGGGTACTTCTCCTTTTAAGATAAATGTATTTTCTGACCACAATCCTCTCACCTATATTAACACCATGAAGAGTAAAAATGCTAGGATAATGAGGTGGGCTCTCAGAATCCAGCCATACTCCATAAGTATTAAACATATCAGTGGTCGATGTAATGTAATTGCTGAAGCTCTGTCACGTCCTTAATTATCATTACAACATTTAAATTAACGTAAAATTTTGTGCCCAATATACTACTTTGTTACTTGCTATTTTAATTTAATTAAGTAAAGTAACGTAAAATCAATACTGCCCATATAAATTTTATATAATCATGTCTAATTATAATTTCTTTCCATGTATCTACAGTAGTGTGATTTGTATGTTGGTGTGTTGTGAAGGAGATACGGAGAGAAGCTGAGTGCTGTGCTTGTAGTGTTTGGTGGGCGATGTTTGTTGCCGAGCAGACTGCTCCACAGCGACCCCCCCCCACTTCTCTACACACCTTATTCTCTCAAGCTTCCTCATGCAGTCCAGTCCTTGCTGCTTTACATTCCACTACCACTGTATAAGAGTGGAATGTCGTCTCCTATAGCACAAGACGGCTGTTGTGTAGTCGTCACTACTATGACCACCACTGTTCGAGCCTCAGATGTCTATATGTTATGTCACCTCTACATCAGTGTATGGACATAACCGTGATTATGCTGATATACGAAGTTGTATACTACCCTAGTACGAGGGGCATATCTTAGTGAAATGACACTGTAGAAAAGTAATTTAAGAGTTAACTTCTGAGGGACTCGGAGATGTTGATACTTTGTGACATGAAAAATTCATTAGTACCAATTATTACTTCTCCTAGTGCGACCGTTTGTCGTGATGGGGAGGTATTGCGCCCCCAGAATTGGGCCTCAATGTATATAATGCATATTTCCATTTTCTATAATTTTATATTGCTGATATTCTCGATAATAGCTAAATCGTCCTCATCCTCATATCAGACATTGACAGGGATATAAGCCACAGTGCTGTGTCTTCCTTTGCAGATGACACCCGAATCTGTATGACAGTGTCCACCGTTGAAGACACTGCAAGACTCCAAGCAGACATAAACCAAATCTTTAAATGGGCTGCAGAAAACAATATGAAGTTCAATGATGAGAAATTTCAATTACTCAGATACGGAAAACGTGAAGAAATTAAAATCTCATCGGAGTACAAAACTAATTCCAACCACACAATAGAGCGAAAAACTAATGTCAAAGACCTGGGAGTGTTCATGTCAGAGGATCTCACCTTCAAGGACCATAACAATGTAGCAATTGCATCTGCTCGAAAAATGACAGGATGGATAATGAGAACCTTCAAAACCAGGGATGCCAAGCCCATGTTGACACTTTACAGATCGCTTGTTCTATCTAGGCTGGAATATTGCTGCACACTAACTGCACCTTTCAAGGCGGGTGAAATTGCTGACCTTGAAAATGTGCAGAGAACCTTCACGGCACGCATAAGTGCGATAAACCACCTCAACTACTGGGAACGCTTGAAGTTCCTAAACCTGTACTCTCTAGAACGCAGGCGGGAGAGATACATTATTATATACACATGGAAAATTCTCGAGGGCTTAGTACCAAACTTGCACACAAAAATCACTCCCTACGAAAGCAAAAGACTCGGCAGGCGATGTAACATTCCCCCAATGAAGAGCAGGGGTGCCACTAGCACGTTGAGGGACAACACAATAAGTGTGAGGGCCCAAGATTGTTCAACTGCCTCCCAGCATACATCAGGGATTACCAACAAGCCCTGGCTGTCTTCAAGCAGGCACTGGACAGGCACCTCAAGTCGGTACCTGATCAGCCGGGCTGTGGTTCGTACGTTGGACTGCGTGCGGCCAGCAGTAACAGCCTGGTTGATCAGGCTCTGGTCCAACAAGAGGCCTGGTCACGGACCGGGCCGCGGGGGCGTTGACCCCTGGAATTCTCTCCAGGTAGACTCCAGGTAGGTAGGTATACTATTATTTGACTTATTTGACCTATTTAACTTAGCTATATTTATTAGGTAGGATGTAATATTGTATATTGTGTTGGAGTGTGTCGTAACTGCCTTGGAGTTGGCAAACTACTGTTATGCTGCCGGCGTCTAGTTGCTGGGAGGAGTGAGTCGCTGAACACACCTGAGCTGGGTGGTTGTTCCTCTTCCCTCTCTCTCTCTGGCCTGCTGACCCTCGTCGAGTCAACACCTCACTCCTATTTCTACTTGTTTTCTCGACATTAGACTCTGTTGGGTAGAGTATGCATTCGTTGGTGAGGCGAATCATACTTCTCAGGACTCTGTGTAACTCTGTTCACAGAGAATAGACTAGACAGTGATTTTCGACGTTGTTCTGGGTTGTGTGTCACATTGACACTCTGATACAACTCAGGTCTCAAGCTATAGCTCTGGACCTAATTCGATAAGGCATCTGTGCACCGCCACAGTTTGGGATTGTTTATGCTAAACCTAGCTTCAGTAGAAAGGGAGTTTTGTGAATGTTTTGGAGGATCTACTGATAGTCCCCAGTTAGGGTCGATTTTCTATCTCCTTGTTCCTGACGCTGTGTTGCTGTTGCCTGTTATATTGCTGTTCTGCGAATTGGTCATTTTACTGGACAATCAAGCTGTTCTGATTGTCAGTTTGTTAGAGCAGCTAGCTTAAGAGAAGTTCAGTCGTACACTGGTTGAGTCGAGTCTTTAGAGTTACCGGGAGCACACTCATACACACATTTATTCTTATTTGTATATATTATTGTAATTACTGACATTGTACCTGATGGTACTTCTGAGTCATTTATATATATGTGCCCTCAGCACAGACTTATTGTATATGAGAGCAGTGTAGGAGCTACCCTCCTAATTAACCTCCTAATTGATATCTTAATTAATATCTTTATATTTGATTTACTTTGCTACCCTAGATTTTCTCACTTTGTTAATAAACCTTTTAAATATCTGTTAGGTTAGTACCCTATCAGTTGGAATCCTCTTAAGCTATATAATTTTGTCGGATAACTGAACCAGGATACTGACTTTGTTGCAAAAGCCCAGTAACAGGCTGGATGCTAGAAGGGCTATCCTTTCTAGTGTTCACTGGAGATGTCTATTACTAATAGATATCGTGTCATTTTGTAACATCAGGTTTCCTAGTTTTTCACTAAAGTGGTGAATGTTTGACTGTGGTAATCTGTAGATGTTTATCACTGTGAGGGGTTTTTGCAGGTCTTTTGATTTAAATTTAGCTATAATATATTCTCCATGCTCATCCCTTATGCAAGAGTTATTGATACATTCAAGTTGATCTGAGTAATATATAGCTATTCCTCCCCCTCGCTGATCTGTCCAACAGTTGTGAATGGCTGTGTAACCTGGGATGGCACAGACATCTGTAGTATCAGGCTTTAGCCAGGTTTCAGTGAGTGTGATGATTGACATATTGGTCTGGAGGGATTGGAGTAGTGCTGTGAGGTCATCATAATGTTTGCTCAAAGATCTAACATTGTAATTGAAGATAGTTATGTTATTGTTGGCTCTGAGTAATGTCTTTGCTTGATCTGCTGTGTAATAATTGCAGTTGCTGTTGGAATCATGTAAGTCATTTAATAATAGGTTGATGTCAGGATCAATGCCTGTAATCATAAGATTTGGTGTGATTCTATAACTAGACTTGAGAACAATGGATAATGCTAAACTTAATAATATGGTACTAGATTAAATTCTTACTAACTATTGAATTATTACAATTTTGAACAATTGTTTACAGAGATATAGGATATTTGAAAGAGTTCTTGGCACGTGAATTTGTACCTTAGTTAATTTTTACAAATGCAATTAAATAAACTATGGTAGTTATTCTTTTTCTTGATAGCTCTTGTTCCTTTTATTTTCTCTATTGTCCATGGGGAAGTGGAAAAGAATCTTTCCTCCGTAAGCCATGCGTATGAGGCGACTAAAATGCCAGGAGCAATGGGCTAGTAACCCCTTCTCCTGTACACATTTACTAAAAAAGAGAAGAAAAACTTTATAAAACTGGGTTGTTTGAATGTGCGTGGATGTAGTGCGGATGATAAGAAAGAGATGATTGCTGATGTTATGAATGAAAAGAAGTTGGATGTCCTGGCCCTAAGCGAAACAAATCTGAAGGGGGTAGGCGAGTTTCAGTGGGGAGAAATAAATGGGATTAAGTCAGGAGTATCTGAGAGAGTTAGAGCTAAGGAAGGGGTAGCAATAATGTTGAAGGATCAGTTATGGAAGGAGAAGAGGTAATATAAATGTGTAAATTCAAGGATTATGTGGATTAAAATAAGGGTCAGATGCGAAAAGTGGGTCATAATAAGCGTGTATGCACCTGGAGAAGAGAGGAGTGTAGATGAGAGAGAGAGATTTTGGGAGATGTTAAGCAAATGTATAGGAACTTTTGAACCAAGTGAGAGAGTAATTGTGGTAGGGGACCTAAATGCTAAAGTAGGAGAAACATGTAGAGAGGGCGTGGTAGGTAAGTTTGGGGTGCCAGGTGTAAATGATAATGGGAGCCCTTTGATTGAACTTTGTATAGAAAGGAGTTTAGTTATAGGTAATACATATTTTAAGAAAAAGAGGATAAATAAGTATACAAGATATGATGTAGGGCGAAATGACAGTAGTTTGTTGGACTACATATTGGTAGATAAAAGACTGTTGAGTAGACTTCAGCATGTACAGTAGTACCCCGACTTACGATGGTCCCCAAACTCACCCTTTTATGTAAGTTTATTTTTTTAAATGCTTTTGTAAGTGTAATTTTGGGGGTCTAAAAGGACTAGTCCATTTTACATCATTTCTTATGGAGATAAATTCGTTTGGTAATGGCACTTGAACATCATTCTGGAATGAAAAAATATCGTAAGTCGGGGTACCACTGTACATGTTTATTGAGGGGGCCACAGATTTATCAGATCACTTTTTAGTTATAGCTACAGTGGGAGTAAAAGGTAGATGGGATACAAGGAAAATAGAAGCAGTAAGTAAGAGAGAGGTGAAGGTTTATAAACTAAAAGAGGAGGCAGTTAGGGTAAGATATAAACAACTATTGGAGGATAGATGGGTTAGTGAGAGTGTAGGCAATGGGGTCGAAGATGTATGGGGTAGATTTAAAAATGTAATGTTAGAGTGTTCAGCAGAAGTTTGTGGTTACAGGCGAGTGGGTGCGGGAGGGAAGAAGAGCGATTGGTGGAATGATGATGTAAAGAGAGTAGTAAGGGAGAAAAAGTTAGCATATGAGAGGCTTTTACAAAGTAGAAGTGATGCAAGGAGGGAAGAGTATATGGAGAGAAAAAGAGAGGTTAAGAGAGTAGTGAAGCAATGTAAAAAGAGAGCAAATGAGAGAGTGGGTGAGATGTTATCAACAAATTTTGTTGAAAATAAGAAAAAGTTTTGGAGTGAGATTAATAAGTTGAGGAAGCCTAGGGAACAAATGGATTTGACAGTTAAAAATAGGAGAGGAGAGTTATTTAATGGAGAGTTAGAGGTATCGGGAAGATGGAGGGAATATTTTGAGGAGTTGTTAAATGTTAATGAAGACAGGAAAGCTGTGATTTCGTGTATAGGGCAAGGAGAAATAACATCTTGTAGGAGTGTGGAAGAGCCAGTTGTGAGTGTGAAGAAGTTCGTGAGGCAGTGGGTAGAATAAAAGGGGGTAAGGCAGCTGGGATTGATAGGATAAAGATAGAAATGTTAAAAGCAATTGGGGATATAGTTTTGGAGTGGTTGGTGCTATTATTTAATAAATGTATGGAAGAGGGTAAGGTACCTAGGGATTGGCAGAGAGCATGTATTGTTCCTTTGTATAAAGGCAAAGGGGACAAAAGAGAGTGCAAAAATTATAGAAGAGTAAGTCTGTTGAGTGTACCTGGTAAAGTGTATGGTAGAGCTATTATTGAAAGAATTAAGAGTAGGACAGAAAGCAGGATAGCAGATGAACAAGGAGGCTTTAGGAAAGGTAGGGGGTGTGTAGACCAAGTGTTTACAGTGAAACATATAGGTGAACAGTATTTGGATAAGGGTAAGGAGGTTTTTGTGGCATTTATGAATTTGGAAAAGGCGTATGATAGGGTGGATGGGGGAGCAATGTGGCAGATGTTGCAGGTGTATGGAATAGGAGGTAGGTTACTGAAAGCAGTGAAGAGTTTTTATGAGGATAGTGAGGCTCAGGTTAGAGTGTATAGGAGGGAATGGGACTATTTCCCAGTAAAAGTGGGCCTTAGACAAGGATGTGTGATGTCACCGTGGTTGTTCAATATATTTGTAGATGGGGTTGTAAGAGAAGTGAATGCGAGGGTCTTGGCAAGAGGTGTGGGGTTAAAAGATAAAGAATCAAATACAAAGTGGGAGTTGTCACAGTTGCTTTTTGCTGATGACACTGTGCTTTTGGGAGATTCTGAAGAGAAGTTGCAGAGGTTGGTGGATGAATTTGGTAGGGTGTGTAAAAGAAGAAAATTGAAAGTGAATATAGGAAAGAGTAAGGTGATGAGGATAACAAAAAGATTAGGTGATGAAAGATTGGATATCAGATTGGAGGGAGAGAGTATGGAGGAGGTGAATGTATTCAGATATTTGGGAGTGGACATGTCAGCAGATGGGTCTATGAAGGATGAGGTGAATCATAGAATTGATGAGAAGAAAAGGGTGAGTGGAGCACTTCGGAGTCTGTGGAGACAAAGAACCTTGTCCATGGAAGTAAAGAGGGGAATGTATGCAGCAAATGGTCTTTGATAACTGATGCTCACATGAACAAAGAACATTTGCTGCTCACAGGAGATTTCAAGATTAATCTCCTACACGACCAGGACCCACAAGTAACAGAATTCACAAACACTATGAACAACTGCTTGTTACTACCAACAATATCAAAACCTACAAGAATCTCCGACACAATACCTCATTACTAGACCACATCTGGACTAACACTATATCCCCTCTAAAATCAGGCATAATCACAGACAACACCACAGACCACTATCCGACCTTTCTCATAACCAACCTTGGTAAATTGCCCCAAGATATTACAAAAGTTACCTTCAGACTACATAACGAGTCAGCTGTAAATAACTTTATAACAGCTATGATTAACATTGACTGGCATAATGAGTTAGAAACATATTCAGATACTAATGAATGCATCAAGAATTTCCTTAAAAAAAACACCACCTCTATAACAAATATTGCCCTAAAAAAATAAACAGATCACAGCTAAGAGACTTAACAATCCCTGGCTAACACCCAGCATCCTTAAATCCATTAACAAAAGGCACCAATATGAAAAACAATACAGAAGGGGTCTAATAACCAGAGAAAAATCCAAACGCTACTCATCAATCCTTACCAGCCTGATAAGAAGGTCAAAAAAATTGTATTATGAGAACAGACTCCAGAACATAAAAGGTGATATGAAAAAGACCTGGAAGACCCTATCTGCAATTCTAGGAAATAAAAAGATATCGAAAAACAACACCATCAAATTATCACAAACAGATGAACCCCTACTCTCACTTACTGAGACAGCAAACAGACTTAATGTTTTCTTCTCCAACATAGGAAAGAATCTAGCGAGTAAAATCCAAAGCTCAAACACCCGTCCAACAGACTACCTCACAATCACCTACCCTAATACGCTATTCCTAGCTCCTACCAACCCAATTGAAGTCTTGCTCATAATCAACACCCTTAAAAACAAGGCAGCAGAAATAAACAGCTTACCAACTTTTATGTACAAAAAAGCTTCACAGGCACTGTCACCAATTATAGCAACACTATTCTATAAATCCATTGAAGCCTCTACCTTTCCATCAATTCTCAAAATAGCTAGGGTCACCCCGATCCACAAAGGAGGTGATCAAACAGACTTGAATAATTATAGACCAATTTCTAATTTACCACTGCTTTCTGAAATCTTCGAAAAATTAATTCATAGACAAATCTATTCCTACCTCGTCTCACACAATGTACTCAACCCCTGTCAGTTTGGATTCAGGACCAACAAGAGCACAAACGATGCTATTATGCACATGTTGGAGTTAATATACACCACACTTGGGAAGAAAGAAGTACCACTGGGAATCTTCATTGATCTAAGCAAAGCTTTTGATACAGTCGACCATGATTTACTGCTCACAAAATTAGCACACTATGGTATAAGGGGGCACCCACTCAACTACCTAAAGTCATACCTTAGCATCAGAAGCCAATACGTATAAACAAATGGAGCGAACTCTTCCACACAACAAATTACAGTCGTAGTCCCTCAAGGAAGTGTCCTGGGGCCACTCCTATTCCTCATTTACATAAATGACCTACCAAATGCATCACAACTACTCAAACCAATTTTATTTGCAGATGACACAACATATGTCTTCTCTCACCCAAATCCAGTTATACTGGCCAACACTGTTAATGCCGAATTACAGGAAATATCAACATGGATGACGACTAACAAGCTTACTCTCAATACTGACAAGACCTACTGTACTTCATACAGTTTGGAAGCAAAGCCGCAAATGTTCCACTTAACATAATGCTCAATAGTTCACCCATCACAAGACTCACAGAGGGAAAATTCCTAGGAATCCACCTTGACAGTAGCCTTAAATTCCAAACACACATACAACAAATTTCCAAGAAAATCTCAAAGACAGTAGGCTTATTATCAAAGATACGCTATTATGTGCCACAATCAGCTCTCCTTGCACTATATCATTCACTTATCTACCCTTATCTCACCTATGGAATCTGTGCATGGGGATCAACAACATTAAATCACCTTAGACCACTCATAACACAACAAAAGGCTGCAGTCAAAATGATAACAAATTCCCACTCTAGAGAGCATACTCCACCAATATTCAAAAATCTAAAACTACTCACCGTAAAGAACATTCATACTTATTCTTGTGCCTACTACATATATAAAACTTTACACTCTAATTTAAACCCTCCGCTCAAAATTCTCTTCACCAACTTTAATAGGACCCATGACCTCAACACAAGACACAGATCACTTTTTGATATACCCCGAGTTTATATCAACCTATGTAAAAATTCTATGCACATATAGGGCCCCAGAATCTGGAATTCATTACCAGTAAATATTAAGATAACCTTGTCTGAAAATCAATTTAAGGCTCAACTCAAAAACCACCTACTCACACAAAACTAAATAATCATACTATAAACTACTTTGAAAAATGTTCATTATTACTTTCCTATAAGATAATTTCAATTTTTAATAATATGTTACTATTATGTTACCCCCTACTCACCCAAAACTAAATACTCATACTATAAGTTAATGTCAAAAATGCTCAATGTTATTTTCCTTGAGATAATCTCAATTTCATATTACCATTCGAGAATCTAAACACCTGTTACAATCTAATATCATCATATAATAATTCTAACAGTATAATATCATCATATTTTAATTTGAAAACAAATTTTAACTAGAATAAACTCAATAAATTTCTCTAATATTATGTACATAGTCTTTGGGTTACTAGATTAAGCTGCCCCTAATGCCATGGCATGTCAGTGGCTCTCCTTGCACTCAGTTTATATTGTAACTACCAATACTTTACTTTACTTACTTTACTTTACTATAGTTATACCAACACTCTTATATGGGTGTGAAGCATGGGTGATGAATGTTGCAATGAGGAGAAGGCTGGAGGCAGTGGAGGTGTCATGTCTGAGGTCAATGTGTGGTGTGAATATAATGCAGAGAATTCGGAGTTTGGAAATTAGGAGGAGGTGCGGGATTACCAAAACTATTATCCAGAGAGCTAAGGAGGGGTTGTTGAGGTGGTTCGGACATGTAGAGAGAATGGAACGAGACAGAATGACTTCGAGAGTGTATAAATCTGTAGTGGAGGGAAGGCGGGGTAGGGGTCGGCCTAGGAAAGGTTGGAGGGAAGGGGTAAAGGAGGTTTTGTGTGCGAGGGGCTTGGACTTCCATCAAGCATGTGTGAGTGTATTTGATAGGAGTGAATGGAGACAAATGGTTTTTAATAATTGATGAGCTGTTGGAGTTTGAGCAAAGTAACATTTATGAACGGATTCAGAGAAACCGGCAGGCTGGACTTGAGTCCTGGAGATGGGAAGTACAGTGTCTGCACTCTGAAGGAGGGGTGTTAATGTTGCAGTTTTATAACTGTAGTGTAAAGCACCCCTCTGGCAGGACAGTGATGGAGTGAATGATGAAAGTTTTTCTTTTTCAGGCCACCCTGCCTTGGTGGGAATCGGCCGATGTGTTAATAAAAAAAAAAAAAAAATAATAGTTATTCTAAAGCTAAAAATAAAGGAGCTAGGGAATATAATAGCAAACAATTTAAGTAAAATAATTTAGCTCCTGAGTTAGCACCTTAATTATTTTAATAAAAATTAATATAATAATAATAATAATAATAATAATAATAATAATAATAATAATATTTTTATTTCGATGCAAGTTACAAGTATACATAGTTATTGGTAGTTACAATTATAAAACTGTAATGCAAGGAGAGCCACTGGCATGCCATGGCATTAGGGGCAGCTTATTCTAAAGACTTATTCACTAAGTACAGTGGTACCCCGACTTACGATGGTCCCCAAACTCACCCTTTTATGTAAGTTTATTTTTTTAAATGCTTTTGTAAGTGTAATTTTGGGGGTCTAAAAGGACTAGTCTATTTTACATCATTTCTTATGGAGATAAATTCGTTTGGTAATGGCACTTGAACAGCATTCTGGAATGAAAAAATATCGTAAGTCGGGGTACCACTGTATTTAATACTAGAGAAATTGATTGAGTTTATTCTAGTTATATATTATTTCAAATTACAATATGATTATACATACTATTAAAAGACAATACTAGAGAAATTGGTTGAGTTTTTTCTAGTTGTATATTTTATTTCAAGTTACAATATGTTGATGCTATACTAGTAAAATAACAATACTAGAGAAATTTATTGAGTTTCTTCTAGTTATATATTTTATTTCAAATTAACAAAATGATGATACTATACTATTTTAAATGACAATATGATGATATGAAATTGCAACAAGTGTTAAGGAGGATGACAATATAAAACTGAGATTATCTTAAGTAAAATAACATTGGGTTTGAAAGTTTGTTACAGTATGAGTATTTAGTATAGGGTGAGTAGGTGATTTTTGAGAAGAGTCTTGAATTGATTTTCCGACAAGGTTAACTTAATATTAACTGATAATGAATTCCAGATTCTGGGGCCCTTTATGTGCATAGAATTTTTACATTGGTTAGTATGGACTCTGGGTATGTCAAATAGTGATCTGTGTCTTGTGTCGTGGTCGTGGGACCTATTAAATTTGTTGAGGAGAATTTTGAGTGGAGGGTTGATATTAGCATGTAGAGTTTTATGTATGTAGAAGGCACATGAATATGTATGAATATTTTTTACGGTGAGTAGTTTTAAAGTTTTGAATATTGGTGGAGTATGCTGTCTAGAGTGGGAATTTGTTATCATCTTGACTGCAGCCTTTTGCTGGGTTATGAGTGGTCTAAGGTGATTTAATGTTGTTGAGCCCCATGCACAGATTCCATAGGTGAGATAAAGGTAGATAAGAGAATGATATAGTGCAATGAGAGCTGGTTGTGGCACATAATAGCGTATCTTAAATAATATACCTACTGTCTTTGAGATTTTCTTGGATATTTGTTGTATGTGTGTTTGGAATTTAAGACTACTGTCATACCTTTGATATACCTTTGAAGAGTTTCGAGAGTATCTACTCTCTGAGCCCGGCCATGGGCCAGGCTCGTCTGTCAAGGTGGATTCCTAGGAATTTTCCCTCTGTGAGTCTTGTGATGGGTGAACGATTGAGCATTATGTTAAGTGGAACATTTGTAGCTTTGTTTCCAAACTGAATGAAGTAGGTCTTGTCAGTATTGAGAGTAAGCTTATTTGTCTTCATCCATGTTGATATTTTCTGTAATTCGGCATTAACTGTGTTGGCTAGTATGACTGGATTTGGGTGAGAGAAGACATATGTTGTGTCATCTGCAAATAATATGGGTTTGAGTAGTTGTGATGCATTTGGTAGGTCGTTTATGTAAATGAGGCAGTTAGATAATTTTTTTAAAATAAAGAAACTAGGGAATATAATACTAAACAATGAGAGTAAAACAAATTATTGATTTAATTTGTTTAATCTGATTTAATAATTCTATTATGTAGACATATAAAACTGTAAATGATCCAAAATTATAAAACTATTATGTTTCAAAAATGTCATGTTCAAATTTCATAGCTTAAATACTCAACTATACTTATATTGTAAACTGTCTACTATAATTCTTACCATTTAGCCTCAAAACCCCTTACTTAATTAGTCAAAGAAAAATAGTTTATCAAATATAATCTAATACAAATGTTGAAACTTATACCTCATGTATCATTATGTACCCTTGTGCTCCTTGTAACTCATCTAATGACCATATACAGTGGACCCTCGGTTAACGAAAAAAATTCATTGCAGAAGCCTGCTCAAGTGCCATTACCGAACGAATTTACGTCCTTAAGAAATAATATCATGTAGGTTAGTCTATTTCAGACCCCAAAAAATACACTTCCACAAGAACTTACAAAATTATACTTACATAATTGCACGATTTCCGGGGTATTCGTTAACCGAGGGTCCACTGTACAGTGGTACCTCGAGTTACGATGGTCCCCAAAATCGCCCTTTTATGTAAGTTTATTTTTTTAAATGCTTTTGTATGGATATTTTTGGGGGTGTAAAAGGACTAGTCTATTTTACATTATTCCTTATGGGGATAAATTCGTTTGGTAATGGCACTTGAACAGCATTCTCGAACGAAAAAATATCGTAACTCGAGGTACCACTGTAATTTGTTATTGCAACACAAACTATTGATTTAATTTGTTTATTCGGATTTAATTAATTTTATAAATAAGACAAAAGTACAAAACTTTGTTTAAAAAATGTCATGTCTAAACTATGTTCAAATTTCATAGCTTAAATACTCAACTATACTCATATTGTAAACTATTTACTAAAATTCTTACCATTTAGTTTTAAGTTAATTTTAAGTCTGCCCAAAATGCCCTGCATATTAGGGGCTTTTGGCATGTACACCTCATAACATCTCATAACCCATTGTAATTCTTTGTATCATGTCCAAATAAACTATTATTATTATTATTATTATTATTATTATTATTATTAGTATGCCATCTTCAACACTGAATGAGACACTTTTAGTGATTTTAATGTATACCTGCAAGCCAGCACAGTGTGTAAGTTTATTTAGGTACAAGTACACAATTATAATTATAAGAGTACAGTGGAACTCCGGTTAACGAAAAAAATTCATTGCAGAAGCCTGCTCAAGTGCCATTACCGAACGAATTTACTTCCTTAAGAAAAAATGTCATTTAGGTTAGTCTATTTCAGACCCCCAAAAATACACTTCCACAAGCACTTACAATATTATACTTACATAATTGCACGATTTCCGGGGTGGTCGTTAACCGGGGTTCCACTGTACAGTGGTACCTCAAGTTTCAAACAGCTCCCAACTCAAACAATTATGTAAGAGTATTATTGTAAGTGCTTTTGTAAGTGTATTTTTGGGGGTCTGAAATGGACTATTCTAATTTACATTATTCCTTATGGGAACAAATTCGTTTGGTTAACGGCCGAAACTCGGGGTACCACTGTATATATAAAATAGGCAATAACTTTAGAACACTTGAAATTCTGGAAAGTTTCCAGACATAATGGAGAGACTTGGAGCTCACAGAGGATGTAAACAAAGTGGCACATGAAGACTGTATTAGAAAGTCAGGTGGGGGTGGAGGGAGAGTCGTATAAATAGTTTTGGTCATAAACTGAAATGTCCATAGTAGTGAAGTGCCATAATGCAGGGCCCTACTATATAAGTACAATAAAGCACCTAAATTACTGAGAACAGTTGAAGGCGCTTGACCTGTACTCCTTGGACTGCAGGCAAAAAAGATACATGATAATACAGTAGGGCCAAACTTATATGGCAGGTTAGGTTCCAGGCTACCGTAGTAAAGCGAAAATCGCCATAAAGTGGAACACCTTTTTTTTTTCCATTTATAAATGCATATAAATGCTAGATAACAAGTCTACACTAACATATATTAAAAACAATAAAAAGTAAAATACATACACAATACACTCATTGCTTACCTTAAAATATTTGTAGTCTTAATGTAGGGTGAGAGGTGAGTATTACAGTGGACCCCCTATTTTCGTGATTTTTTTGTTCCAAAATGCTGTTCAAGTGCCATTACCAAATGAATTTATTCCCATAAGGAATAATGTAAAGTAGACTAGTCCTTTTAGACTCCCAAAAATACACTTACAAAAGCATTTAAAAAATACAAGACGACACAGAACATTCAGACCATGGGAAAACCTGGGAAGCCAAAGCCACTCCAGAGAGAGAGGTTTTTTAGCGACAGGAAGGAAAAAAAGCTGGCAGGAAATGACAGAAATCATACACCAACTGCAATCATTTCTGGAGTGGAACCACAGTCAATGGCCTCCACTCCAGAACATCAGATATTAGTGCCAGGAAAAAAAGACCCCCCCCCATACCACCAATCCAACGACATTCATCTTTGCAAATATACAGGGTCTAAAGCCAGCAACAAATAACAAGATACCTTACATCCGTGGACTACTTACAGAGTCAAATGCAATGTTTGCGGCTTTCACAGAGACCCACATAAAGGATCACTTGGACAATGAAATATGGATCCCTGGCTACAACATATACAGATGTGACAGAGTGAACAGGCAAAAGGGGGGTTGGCCTGTATATCACAGAGTCACTTATATGCTCAGAACTACTAAATGCCTCAAATGATGTAGTTGAAGTTTTAGCAGTAAAGATCGAGAATCAAAACCTGGTCATCGTGGTTGTATACAAGCCTCCAGATGCAACGTCCCAACAATTCCAGAAACAGCTTCTGAAAATTGACCACTGTCTGGAAAATCTTCCAGCCCCTGCCCCCAACATCTTGCTCCTGGGGGACTTCAACCTAAGGCCCCTAAAATGGAGGAATATTGCAAATAATGTGGTAGCAGAGATAACACCAGGAGGCAGCTCAGATGAAAACTCACACACACACGAGCTTTTAAATCTCTGCACCAAATTCACCTTAAACCAGCAAATAATAGAGCCTACAAGATTGGAGAATACGCTGGACCTCATCTTCACTAACAATGATGATCTGATACTAAATATCATCATTTCAAAAACGATATACTCAGATCACAACATAATAGAGGTCCAGA
Source organism: Cherax destructor (assembly GCA_009830355.1). Classification (NCBI taxonomy): domain Eukaryota; kingdom Metazoa; phylum Arthropoda; class Malacostraca; order Decapoda; family Parastacidae; genus Cherax; species Cherax destructor. The sequence continues at coordinate 17,877 of WNWK01007730.1, forward strand.
CATGTATGTGGGGAGCCCCAGATAGACAAAATGTGATGAGTCGCGAGGGAGCCTTCTCCAATTTCAACTTCAATAACAAAAACATAAGGTCGGACCAAGTAAACCAACTCCTAAATGATATAAACTGGGAAGATAGCCTAAGCATCACGGATCCTAACCTATGTCTAGAACAAATTAACTCTGTGGCACTTGAGGTTTGCTCAAGGCAAATTCCCTTAAGGAAAAGGAGGAGAAGATGTAAACTAGAAAGTGTGGAGAAAATTCTCCAAAGGAGGGGGGGTATGCGCCCTTACTACCCTTGTTAAGGGCCCCTACCCTTTCCGCCCTTAGGAAGGGGCCAGACGAGGCGAGTCTGGGTGCATAAACAAATTAATACAGACCAGATGTACTGACCACAGTGTGTCACGTGGTCTGACCAAGTAGCAGAGTGTATGTGAGTTAATAGACATTTGAGATAAATGTAACTCTTTGCCGTAACAGGAAATTATAGTAAACTGTTGTACGAGTTTCTACACTTGAACATTGCAATCATGTATTCCAGGGCTCTAAATATTTAGAGAACACAAACATTTTAATTGCCACTTGTAGCAACATGTAGTAATTGTTGAACTTGTGCCTATGTCAGCGATACAAGCCCCTCGAGGCACCACGAGGCTGCAAGAAGCTGCACGAGGCGATCAGATTGAATACGGGCTCCGTAGAGGTCATACGACATGAGGGGTCATACGGCGCGAGGCGACGTAAGTCAACAAAGACATTAGTCGTACGCGTCTGTTATTCTAATTTAATCTCCACTAACATCGGGAAATAAGATAAGAACTCTGTTCCAGTGCGTTTAGTGAATAAAATCGCGGTATATTCAGAAGTGTGCGCAGCTTCTGATTACTGTAACAAGACAAACGTAGAGACAATAGCAAGTGATTTCCATCGAAACAAGACGGTGACTCTTCAGCGGCATTCTACAATCAAGACAGCATTTCCGCCGTATATGGTGGAGCCAACACCATCGCTCAAAGTTACACGAGCAAGGTATGTTTTTATGTTCTTGTCAGGCAGTTCTTGTATTTCAAGAACATCAAAATTTACCTATTGACGGCGGTTATGCGTGGACTTTTAAGTCCAAACACATGAGTGTAAAATCAGTCTGGAGTTAAAGACTGAAATATGGACATACGCTCCTTTAGGGCAATATATATAATACTCATGTGTGATGTTTTTACCATACAGCCCAGTGGAGAATGAGGCCATAGATGAATCCTCTGTGAAGGTGTTGGGAACGGCTACGACATCTTGGATTCATCAATAAGCTAAGTAGCAAGCTTGACAGTTCATTATCGTAGGAGCACATTATTCCACAGAAAGAGAGAGACGCTCCCTATACAGGCGAAGGCAAAGAATAACAGAGCGGCTACAAGAGCCCAATATATCTGAAATACGTAGGGAGGCACTGGTCAGAGTATTTCTTTTCTTATGCCAAAACAAAGTCGAGAACAACATCCAGTATTGGGCCCCTACTAAAACGAGATGGGTCCTACACAGATGACAGCAAGGAAATGAGTGAGTTACTAAAGTCCCAGTATGACTCAGTTTTTAGTGAGCCGCTAACCAGACTGAAAGTTGAAGACCTAAATGATTTTTTTATGAGAGTGCCACAGAACCTGGTAGACGCAAGCCTATCTGACATTACCCTGACGCCATATGACTTCGAAAAGGCGATAAATAACATGCCCATGCACTCCGCTCCAGGCCCTGACTCATGGAACTCAGTGTTCATCAAGAACTGCAAGAAACCCCTATCACATGCTTTTAACATCCTATGGAGAGGGAGCATGGACACAGGCGTCGTCCCGCAGTTTCTAAAAACAACAGACATAGCCCCACTCCACAAAGGCGGCAGTAAAGCAATAGCAAAGAACTACAGACCAATAGCGATAACGTCCCATATCATAAAAATCTTTGAAAGGGTTCTAAGAAGCAAGATCGCCACTCATCTAGATACCCATCAATTACACAACCCAGGGCAGCATGGGTTTAGAGCAGGTCGCTCCTGTCTGTCCCAACTACTGGACCACTACGATAAGGTCCTGGATGCTCTAGAAGACAAACAGAATGCAGATGTTATATACACAGACTTTGCAAAAGCCTTTGATAAGTGTGACCATGGTGTGATAGCACACAAAATGCGTGATAAAGGAATAACAGGAAAAGTTGGTAGATGGATCTATAATTTCCTAAGAAGTAGAACACAAAGAGTAGTAGTCAACAGAGTAAAGTCTGAGGCGGCTACGGTGAAAAGCTCTGTTCCACAAGGCACAGTACTTGCTCCCATCCTGTTCCTCATCCTCATATCGGACATAGACAGGGATATCAGCCACAGTGCCGTGTCTTCCATTGCAGATGACACCCGAATCTGCATGACAGTGTCCACCATTGAAGACACTGCAAGACTCATAGCAGACATCAACCAAATCTTTAAATGAGCTGCAGAAAACAATATGAAGTTCAATGATGAGAAATTTCAATTACTCCGATATGGAAAACGTGAGGAAATTAAAATCTCATCGGAGTATAAAACAAATTCCAACCACACAATAAAGCGAAAAACTAATGTCAAAGACCTGGGAGTGATCATGACAGAGGATCTCACCTTCAAGGACAATAACACTGTAGCAATCGCATCTGCCAGAAAAATGACATCCTTCTAAGGTGGTAATCTTCGCCTATCCTAACTTCTTCGCTCTCTCTTTAACAGAGAGTTTGTTCGTTCAGTTCGTTCGCTCTGTATTAGGTCTGAGGAAGCCACTTGTGTAGCGAAATGTTTCCTTTATAAACGTCTTGATCAGTGCAAAGGCTTTTACTTACAGTTTCAATACTTGTGTATATTTATTGCCAAAACGTTTCGCTCGTGCAACAATCTTCATTAGTCAAAGTGAGGTTAATATAACGCTGGAGACAGAAGATTTAGTTTTTAAGTAATCAGTCCCACAGCTGGTGGTGAGTCTAACGCCTGAAGCATACGTGAACGTCCACACCTTATATATCGCAGCATAAGTGAAGTTAAGCCGAAAGATTTCGTCTGCACGGCAGGTTTCTTCAGTACAGTACACTGGAGATAGAATAAATAAGTAGTTTGGATGTTATCAGTCAGTTAGCTTTGGTACAAGAAAGTCAGCCCCACAAGACTGAAACATAGGCATGCAGCCAGGCTTTATATACAGAGCAGAGGTGAATTCATTACATCCAGTTCTTTATTGGATAGGTACTCTCGGAATCCTATTAATACCTTTTATATTAATGTCCATTTTTAACTTGTATTCTTCGATCATGTCACGAGAATGAAGGTTCAGATCACTAAATCCTTCTTCGTCTGAATGATTCCTTATACAACATATTAATTTTGTTCTCTGTGTGTACTTCAACGCATCTGTATCCATTCCGTAGTATGGACACCAAAACTAACCTGTATAAATAAGCGAACTTCTTTAATTTACTCTTCTTGATATAAATTGGCGTAATCTGTCAGCCTTATTTCTTACTCTTAGGTGCTGCTCTCTTAAATTCTTATTTCTACTTCCCATAACTCTCAAGTTCTTTTCATATTTTTTTTTATGGTCAAGTTCGTTATTATTGAGTTTATATGAGAAGGATTACCTACACTGAACTGCATCTGCCACTATTTAGACCACAACATTACTATGTCCAAATCGGCCTATTTTCGTGACGTCTGTTAATTTCCTAAAGTCACCCGTCATTTCCTCGTCAAGGTCAATAATGTAAATTCTAAACAACAATGGACCTAAGAATGATCCTTTGGAACGCAACTTAGGATTGGTCCCTACTCTTGACTTACCATGCCTCGATCCATAACAACTTTTACCCCCTGTATTTTGATTTACTGCCTCAAATAAAAATGATCAGTAATTTTGCTAGGTTGGAAAGGCTTCTTGTGAATCCGTGTTGTGCCTCTTGAATCAAGAAGAATATTTTATTATATTGGCTGTAATTAACATAATTTGCCACAACATTGTGTCTACCTCATCTCCTAGAAAAATGATAGCATGGATAATGAGAACCTTCAAAATTAGAGACGCCAAGCCCATGATGATTCTCTTCAGATTGCTTGTTCTCCTTAGGCTGGAATACTGCTGTACACTAACTGCCCCCTGGAGAATGTACAGAGAACTTTCATGGCACGCATCTACCTGGAGTCTACCATCCAGGTAGACTCCAGGTACGTACAATAAAGCACCTAAATTACTGGGAACGGTTGAAGTCCCTTGATTTGTATTCCATGGAATGGAGGAGATAAAGATACATGATAATATACTCTTGGAAAATCCTAGAGGAATTAGTACTAAACTTGCACACGAAAATCACTCCATACGAAAGCAAAATACTCGGCATTAGATGCAACATTTACCCAGTGAAAAGCAGGGGCGCCACGAGTACACTAAGAGACATCACAATAAGTGTCAGGGGCCCAAGACTGTTCAACTGCCTCCCAGTTGAAGAAGACACTGGACAGACACCTAAAATCAGTACCTGACCAACCGGGCTGTGGTTCGTACGTCAGTTTACGTGCGGCAAGCAGTAGCAGCCTGGTTGATCAGACACTGATTCACCACGAAGCCTGGTCTCAGATCGGGCCACGGGGGCGTTGACCCCCGAAACCCTCTCCAGGTAAGCTCTCCAGGTACCTACTGAGGTCAGACTTATTGAGCAGTAATCTGAAAGTAATGATTTAAAGATAGGAACCACATATAATGTCAAGGTTAGTTGGTGGTTCACTAAGTTCTATATTGCACGCTTAAATATTTCTTGAAAAAAGTTCAATGTGAATAATAATTATATCCCTAGTGACTATGATATTACCTAATTTGTTTAAGTGAACCTAACTTTTTTTTTAATCTTTGTTAGATATTCTTTGTAAACTTTTCGGATTTGCCTTTGAACTTTTTCACCTTTAATTTCACAGTATGATTTAGGTTTTCTAAACTCTTTTTTAACTTCTATTTTATTATGAATATTATGGTTCACAAGATTGCTCTCTCTTCTATTGATACTCCTAAAAAATTCTTTCTTCTTCCCTAAAGAATATTTTAATCTTCTGTTGATCCATTTTGGAGATTTTCTATTCAGTTTTTCTTTTAGGAATATCTGTTCTTTGGGAAGTATGTACAGTGTTCAGAAAACTGTGGTAATAATAGTTTTCTTCGTTACCTCAGCCAGTACAGGAAAGTGTTCTCAAAGTCTCTTCTAAACCCTCAGAACGAAAATTTTATTATGTTTATTGTCATGTTTCCATTGAATGTTAAAAGCAATCAGTTTATGGTCCCTCACCTCAGGCTCTTCCGTATTCTTATGATTATTAATTAAAATCACACTATTTCCTACCCCCCCCCCCCTCAAAAAAAAAAATCAAGCACGTTAATTTACCTTCATTAGTTCTGTTACAAACTATTAAAAAAGAACAACCTTGGAATACCTCTATGAGGTCCTTTGATTTTTAGACTTCCTGTCAATTTGACCATTGTTAAAAATTAGTTTGACTCAATATAAAATCCGTAGAAGTAACACACATTATCGTACCACGAAACCTTTTCAATTTCCTCCCTTGGTCCCTATCTAAGTTTGGGGGTCTTTATTCCACACGCAAAATTAACTTTTCATCTTGGAGAGAAGATGTGAAGTTGATGTGATTAGTCCAGTAGCATTGAAGTAGTTTTTGAGGTAGTAAGTCTTTTCAGCCTCGAGATATATTTCATCAAAAAAGATATCCAAATGTTGCACAAGTGTCTTACTTGTCTACTTGTCGGTATTGTTTACCTTTTTCATAATTTTCATATCCATCTAGAAATTTTACACAGACACTACGTACTCCCTAAGTCTTTTTTTTAGACAGCATTTCAAGTTTTCTCGGACAAGCTGCGTTGCTCCACCTCATTTTCCGTTATTTCTACCAACGAGGAACAATTTAATTCCCTGAATGAGGACCTCGACAGACACGTCCCGACTCTTCAAACTAAACTACACCTCAGTTATTAAAAAAAAATCAACGTTTCCTGTATATGCAATTAATCTGTACTTGTCCTTCTCGTATCCAGAGCTTCATCTGTTTGTGTAATAAATATTGTGAAACCTTGTCTTCTGTCTCTTGTCCCTTCACTGTCCCGGCTGCTTCCATTACCTCCCAGTGACATCGAAGTGCTACGACCATTATTAACCGAAAATTCCATCCATTTCCCCGACATTAGTTCAGAGGATATATTTCAGCTCAGTTCCGCACTGTATAATAAAGAATGGGTATCAGTTCATTGAAGAAGGATGACAGAATAAATCCATTGCATAAGGAACCTTCAAAACTGGAACAGACAAAAATCCGGAGTCTACACTGACTTTAAAGAAGTAGAAAAAGGGGACAAATGACTGAGGTATATAAGTAGACGTTCGCGAACCAGTGACTTTGTCAACATAATACAGTCCTTCAGCCTCGCAGAATTATATACAGGTGGTGAAGACAGTAGCATAATCACCATCTACTCCACAGTGTTACGTTTATCTTCTTGTATTGTATTGATAAAGTCAATGGTTGACGAATGTCTACAAAATAAAGATAGCAAGATGCTACACATGTGTCTAATTCACCAACCTGTCGGTAGTGTAATCCACTGATATATTACATTAGTGATTAGATGAATAAGACATGTACAAAACTTGTGTATCTTTATTCTGAAGATGCGTCACAAACTAGTGGAACTACCATTTCGAAATAGACGTTATTGGGGTGTTGAAATTGGAGACAACAGAGGACGAGGTAGTCAGTCCCTTAGCCCAGTCGAAGATGTTGCAACGGTGGCAAACATCTTTACCAAGGCTGAACAACTGATTTCCTTTTCTACTGTCTCGAGTTTCAACATCTCTAATAATATCTGTATTGAACTGATAAAGCCACTGGTTTTGGAAGAGTTTTCAGAATAACTACAGCCAGGTGTTTCACATGAGTCTTATTCGTTATCTTCAGTGAGATGAGTTGAATTTGAGTGGGATCTGCATAGCACGTTTTAATAAGCTTATTGAAACTAATTGTTAATATTATTGTTGTTATTTAATATTATCATTATTATTATTATTATTATTATTATTATTATTATTATTATTATTATTATTATTATTATTATTATTATTATTATTATTATTATTATTATTATTATTATTATTATCAAGTTAGGCGCTATACACAAATGAGTCAAATAGCCATTGAAGCTAAATATTGGGCAGCTTTAATTAAGAACAAGTTGGACAAATATTTAAGTGAGAAAGTGTTCCTTCTTGTTTAAATTGCAGATATCTCAGATATACTTCTATTCAGTACGCGAAACCAATAATACGCCTCAGGTGTTGTGACCTACACTTTGAACCTTACCTGTACTGTGACTTATGTGTGAAGGTACGTGTCCTCACACACACTGCGACACAATGGGTCTGAGGGTTGCTACCCTCATAAGGAAGGAAGAGAGTCGATGTATCACCAAGATACACAAACCTGGTCGCCAAGGCATACGGAGTGGGTCAAAATAATTAATGGCCATTTTGTACCGACAAATCACGCGCCATCCCTCTATAGACCGCCGAACATATTCATGTATCGTGAGAAAGTGTTGTTAAGGCTTCGAACCTTGAAATTTTATTTATTTTCTAGATATTCCAACCTGCTACCTATCACAAATACTCAGGCCGCTAGCTAGTAAATACAATAACTATTCAGAACAATGTAATTTATGTATGACTGCTCGTAAATATGGATAAGTATGAACACAGAGCTAATCAAAAGAATATTACGAGTGTAGTTCCAAAGCTTTTCAATAAGTTTCTAATTTTGTGTTATGTATTACAAAGTAGATAACAACCTAAGATTTCAAGTTTACCGGAAACCTACAAATAAAAATGATCTCACACACTTCTATTCCAGTCAAGATACTAAGACCAAGAGAGGCATCATCATCGGATTCTTCCTAAGAGCTTACCGAATTTGTAGTTCTGAGTTTCGTGACGAGGAATGTACATACATTCACCAAACCTTCACTGATTTACATTTTCCATCCTTTTTCATCAAAGATCATTAATTCTCCACGCACCATCACCACTCCAAACAAAGTTATAATTCTTCCCAACAGCCAGGTTGCATCGAACATTTCTAAAGTACTTGCACAAGCTAACACTAGAGACGCCATCGCTTCCAGCACTTCTATAAAGGATCTAACCAGGATAAAATCCAAGCACCTTGAACCAGTCAACGCAGGGGTCTACACTATACCCTGTGGAGGCTGCGACAGTATTTATGTAGGATAAACGGCAAGAAACCTCGAAACACGCCTCAATGAACACATTAATGCATGTAGGAACGATAACCTGAACAACGCCTGCGTACAACACCGAAATTCTACCAATCATCTCATGAAATTCAAAGACGCCCGACTAGTAATCAAAGAAACTGATTTCCGCAAGTGCCTTGAATCAGCACTTATCGCTGTTTCTAACAATTAAACAAAACAAAGGGAGCTTTACCATCTCTGAAGTCTTGGCAAGAATCCTCCTGAAAACAGTAAACCCTACCATCTCATAGTCTCTCCTACTACACAAGCACTTCGCGGATGTGGAACACTGCTACAGGTCTTCTCTTTTCCAACCTCCAACAGAAATATTTGTCTAACCAATTTTTATACTACCCAAGTAATTTCTTTTATCACTTTTTACTCATGTGCAAGTTGATTGTTCTACCTTATTGTATCACTACTACTACTACGACTTATATCACTACTACCTCTACCACCACTAGTATTACACCTCACCCTCAACCTATATATACCCTGTGTGTCCATGCATTGTTTGTAACGGCTTGACAAAACTCCTGGAGAGCGAAACGTTGCCACAATATAATGTCTCAGTTGCATTTGTGTCCTTTTACTTAACACATTGTCGGTAATTCTACCAATATTAATACAAAAAAGTTTTTTTTTGTTTGAAGGATAGTAGTAGAAGATTGAGGGTTTGCTTTGATGGGGCTGGGATGGAGGATATTGCTAGCCATCTTGACCACATAGGGATGAATAGTATTGTCTGACTCAGTGCTGAAGATCTGGGAATTATCATAAACAGAGCCGTTGCTTCAACCAATGATTCAGAGAAGAAAAAAATGAAAAGCACAAGAGCTTGAAAAAACTATAGAAAACGAAGAACAGTCAAAATCAGAAATGAGTAGAATAGCCAAAGACTAATGTGCAGCAATTTGAGAATGACATAGCGGCAAAAGCCAAGACTGAGCCAGAACGACCTCACAGCCACATCAGAAGAAAGACCACAATTAAATACCAGGTAATTCGGCTCAAGGAGGAAGGATGATAGCTCACGAGTAACGAAAAATAAGTCTGAAGAATTGAACAACGATTTAAAGAAGTGTTCTCAGTGGAAAGAGTCAATACCAGAGGCCCTGTAGTAACGGGAATACCAAGTGACCTTGAATCAATGGTTTAGAAAACTGGAAAGTTGAAAAACCAGAAATTTGTGCGACATTTGGGAAACTTTATTCTGAAATTTTTCACTAACCAGTGATTCTTCAGTCCAAAGAAGCCACTGGCTGGCGAAAAGTTTTCAGAATAAAGATATCCAAATGTTATTACAAGTGTCACATTTATGATTTTGAATTACATGCATACTTCAACGGCAATGGGACCTGACAAGGCATCATCATGGATTCCATAAGAAGAATCAGAAACATTGTGTAAACAATTTACTAAGATCTAGTCAGTGGACACTGGACGATTGAGAGATCTGGAAAACAGCGAATGCAGCCCCAATAATTAAGAAAGGAGACAGACAGGAAGCACTGAACTAAAGGCCAGTATCAATGATATAAATGCCATGTAAGGAAATGGAGAAGATAATCAGAAGAGTGGAAGGAAGTAATTTCATTAAGTAGCATTCAATACGGGTTTAAAGATAGCAAAGCTTGTGTTACAGACTATTACGAGCACAGGTTAAGAATAGCCTGTGACTTGGTCGTAATGAGTTTTGGAACAAAACAAACTCAGTAGATAGACTATAACTTGTATTTCCTTCACCAGATATAATTTGCCATATACATACAAGTATGTAGGCTTATGTACACTATGTACAGAGATTGAATAGTATGTGTACCACACGACGGTGACAGAATGGCAAAAGCAAAGGAGAGAGCACGGTACTCAACCAGCAGGTAGGCAAGTCTGGCAAATGTTGACCGCAAGTGAACCACATTACCTCAGCATTTGGCAGGCTCGCCTTGGTCAATGAACCAAGTTACTGATTTAAATTAACAACGGGTACCCTAATAATCGTTAAACAATTAGCACCCAGTTTACTGGTTGGGAGGCAGCCTATATGGGAGTATGACATATGCCGAATAAATTGTAACGTACTCTTTGCGTGCCACACAGACAATGCTGGAGATCTTTGACAAAGTGACAGTGGGAGAGGAGGAAGAGGGATGGGCAGCTTGCTTGGAATTTTGCTATTCTTTCACAGTGGTTGTTTTGCATATTGTGATATCACGTTTGCTGTGATCTTATTGCATATATACATATATATATATATATATATATATATATATATATATATATATATATATATATATATAATAAATATATATATATATATATATATATATATATATATATATATATATATATATATATATATATATATATATATATATATATATATACTGTATATGTCGTGCCGATTAGGTAAAACTGGTCAATTAGCAAGAACTCATCTAAAATTAAGTCATTTCTAAAATTTTCTCTTATACGTTTAAAGATATATTTTTTTCATTTATGTTAATGTAAGAATTTATAATTTTGTACCAAGAGAAACTTTGAAAACCTACCTAACCTTATTACAACAAGCGCAATTTAATTTAGCCTAACCCAACTAAATATATTTTATATACGTTAACATTAATTTAATAATAAACAAACACAATTAAATATATTTTTTTCGTTATGTTCAGAATGATTTTGGCGAAATTATTGCATACACAAATTTTCACTTGTCTTACATGGCAAGGTGAGCGTTGCTATTTAAGCATAAATCGCAAGTTTTACCTAATCGGCACGACATATATATATATATATATATATATGTCGTGCCGATTAGGTAAAACTGGTCAATTAGGAAGAACTCATTTAAAATTAAGTCCTTTCTAAAAATTTCTCTTATACGTTTAAAGATATATGTGTGAGCGTATTTGATAGGAGTGAATGGAGACAAATGGTTTTTAATACTTGACGTGCTGTTGGAGTGTGAGCAAAGTAACATTTATGAAGGGATTCAGGGAAACCGGCAGGCCGGACTTGAGTCCTGGAGATGGGAAGTACAGTGTCTGCACTCTGAAGGAGGGGTGTTAATGTTGCAGTTTTATAACTGTAGTGTAAAGCACCCCTCTGGCAAGACAGTGATGGAATGAATGATGATGAAAGTTTTTCTTTTTCGGGCCACCCTGCCTTGGTGGGAATCGGCCGATGTGTTAATAAAAAAATAAAAATATATATATATATATATATATATATATATATATATATATACAGTGGACCCTCGAGTTTCGTAAGCCTTACGCTTCGTTAATTTCGCCTTTCGCAACGTTTTATCGTCTAAATATAGCCTCGCGGTTCGTCATTTGCCTCGCCATTCGTCGGTCGTCGGGAACGCGTACGAGCGGGTTCCCAGCGTCAATGCGCACACAAAGGCGCCCCACACACCATTCACAGTCAGTGTGGCATTGTTTCACGCAGTCATACGACATATTTCGTAATATTCCATTTCTTTTGTGCTTGCAACTGCTAAATAAGCCACCATGGGCCCAAAGAAAGCTCCTAGAATGTGAGAAACACGATAGTACTGAAGAAAGAAATCATTGCAAAATGGGAAGCCCCATTCAACCACCGCTTCCATCGTGGCGAAGGAAAAGGAAATCAAGGAAGCTGTTGTTGCGAAAGGGGTAGATATGCTTACAAAAAAGAGATCGCAAATACTCGAAGATGTTGAAAATTTGTTGTTGGTGTGGATCAACCAAAAACAGTTAGCAGGAGATAGTGTTATGCAGTCGATAATTTGTGAAAAGGCAAGGCAGTTGCATGCCGATCTCGTAAAGAAAATGCCTGGAACGAGTGCTGATGTTAGTGAATTTACGGCCAGCAAAAGCTGGTTTGAGATATTTAAGAAGCGTAGTGGCATACACAGTGTAGTAAGGCATAACGAGGCTGCAAATTCTGACAAATGTGCGGCTGAAAAATTCGTGCATGAATTCAAGGACTATGTAGAGACTGAAGGATTCGTCCCCCAACAAGTGTTCAGATGTGACCAAACAGGCCTCTTTTGGAAGAAAATGCCAAAGAGGACCTACATCACGCAGGAGGAGAAGGCACTGCCAGGACACAAGCCTATGAAAGACAGGCTAACTCATGTTCTGTGGTAATGCTAGTGGTGTTCAAGAAAAAGTATCGCCAAGAGTAAACTGTGTGTGATGTGGGAGACTTACAGTAAGGCATGGGTCACCAGGGAAATTTTCCTTGATAGGTTCAATGAAGTGTTTGGCCTGAGTGTGAAGAAATACCTCCTAGAAAAATAAATGCTCCTGCTCATCCTCCAGACTTGGATGACCAAATAGTGGAGGAGTTTAGTTTCATCACAGTGAAGTTCTTGCCCCCTAATACCACTCCTCTCATCCAGCCCATGGACCAGCAGGTCATTTCAAACTTCAAAAAACTCCTACGCTAAAGCAATGTTTCAAAGGTGCTTTGATGTGACCTCAGACACTCAATTGACCCTAAGAGAGTTCTGGAAAGATCACTTCACTATCCTCAATTGCATAACTCTTATAGATAAGGCTTGGCAGGGAGTGTCTTCCAGGACTTTGAACTCTGCTTGGAGAAAATTGTGGACAGATTGTGTCCTCGACAAAGATTTTGAAGGGTTTGAGGCTGATCAAAACAACCCTATGCCAGTTGTGGAATCTATTGTGGCTTTGGAGAAGTCCATGGGGTTGGAGGTTAGTGGCAAGGATGTGGAAGAGTTGGTGGAGGACCACAGTGAAGAGCTAACCACTGAAGAGCTGCAAGAGCTTCATCTGCAACAGCAACAGAGCACAGCTGAGGAAATTGCTGCACAGGAGAAGGAAGAGAGAGGGAAGAAGGTGCCTTCAGAGATTAAGGAGATTTGTGCAATGTGGAGTAGGATGGAAAGATTTGTGGAGGAACATCACCCTAACAAAGCTGTTGCCGGCCGTGTATGCGACATGTTCAATGACAATGTCTTCTCCCATTTTAGGCAAATTTTAAAGAGACGCCAGAAACAGAGCTCTCTGGAACAATTTTTGAGCGTCAGGGGTCTAGTGACTCTCAAGCTGGTCCTAGTGGCAATAAAAAACAAAGAAGGGAAGTAACCCCGGATAAGGACTTGGTACCTAAACTCTTTATGGAAGGGGATTTCCCTTCCAAACAATAATGTAATGTCATCCTCTCCCCTCCTCCCGTCTTCCATTCACCAATAAGAGTCTTCAATAAAGGTAAATGTGATTTTATTATTGTTTTATAATTGATGTCTCATTGTTTTCTGTATGTAAATCTATATTTATTGTAAAAAAATATTTTTTGTTAATACTTTTGGGTGTCTGGAACGGATTAATTGGATTTACATTATTTCTTATAGGGAAAATGGATTTGCCATTCATGAATTTCGCCTTTCGGCAGACTCTCTGGAACGTATTAATTACGAAATTCGAGGGTCCACTGTATATATATATATATATATATATATATATATATATATATATATATATATATATATATATATATATATATATATATATATATATATATATATATATATATATATATATGTCGTGCCGATTAGGTAAAACTGGTCAATTAGCAAGAACTCATCTAAAATTAAGTCCTTTCTAAAATTTTCTTATACGTTTAAAGATATATTTTTCATTTATTTTAATGTAAGAATTTATAATTTTGTACCAAGAGAAACTTTGAAAACCTACCTAACCTTATTACAACAAGCGCAATTTAATTTAGCCTAACCCTTTAAAGCACTGAATCTGTCACTAGATGATCGGCAATGGGAGCAGGCAACCCTCTCAGTGCGACTGGGAGGTATAGGGGTGCGCAAAACAACGCAGGTAGCTTTACCTGCATTTCTGTCTTCGTGTTTGGCTTCCAGAAGATTAGTCAAGGAGATTGTCCCGAACGCTTGAGAGGTGCGGTAGGAGCTCACGACCCCAGGTTCATTGAAGCAGCCGTGTGGTGGGACGACCTTGCCGACTCCTCCAGTGGACCAGCTCTTGGAGTTTACCTGGAGAGAGTTCCGTGGGTCAAGGCCTCCGCGGCCCGGTATGTGACCAGGCCTCATGGTGGATCAGAGCCAGATCAACCAGGCTGTTACTGCTGGCTGCACGCAGTCCGACGTACGAACCACAGCCCGGCTGGTCAGGTACCGACTTTAGGTGCCTGACCAGCCGGGCTCCTCCCAAAGAACACAAACAGTCCCACTGGGACAAACCGATCATAAAAAAAATAGCCAACACAATGCTCATCAAACTCGTCTCCTAGCGGTGAAGGCACTACATTCAGGAGATTTCCTTCTAGCGGTTCCCAATTCCTCTCTGGGCACTCGACTCGACCCACAGGCCATTCGGATTGGTGTTGCTCTTCGCCTAGCCGCCCCCATACTCACCGATCATAGGTGTATTTGCGGCAGGGCGACGGCTGATCAATTCGGACTTCATGGTTTCGTGTGTCACACATCAGGAGGGAAGTATGCTAGACATGAGGAGGTCAACGACATAATAAATAGAAGCCTCAACACAGCCAATTGCCCAGCTAAACGGGAACCCCAAGTACAGAGGTCTGATGGAAGTCAAAAGCGTACTGATGGAGCCACTATGTTACCCTGGAAGGATAGTAAACAGATTGCGTGGGACTACACCTGTGCTGCCACATTGGCAGACACCTTATTGCCATAGCTGAAGAGGGTGGAGCTGCCAGCCACAGGGAGACCCAGAAGACCCGAAAATATGAAGGCCTCTCCCCTTGCTATAACTTCATCCCAATATATATATATATATATATATATATATATATATATATATATATATATATATATATATATATATTTATATATATATATATATATATATATATATATATATATATATATATTATATAATTTTACATGTATATATATATATATATATATATATATATATATATATATATATATATATATATATATATATATAAACTATTATTCAGAGAGCTGAGGAGGGGTTAATGAGATGGTTTGGACATATAGAGATTGTTGTTGTAGGTTCGCCGGTATGTCCGGCCCGGGTCTTCTCCAAATGGTGACCCGGCCGACATATAGAGAGGAAGGAACAAAATAGAATGACTTCGAGAGTATATAAATCTGTAGTGGAGGGAAGTTGGGGTAGGGGTCGGCCTAGAAAAGGTTGGAGGGAGGGGGTAAAGGAGGTTTTGTGCGGGGGCTTGGACTTCCAGCAAGCGTGCGTGAGCGTGTTAGATAAGATCGAATGGAGACAAATGTTTTTTAGGAGTTGACGTGCTTTTGGAGTGTAGGCAAGGTAACATTTATGAAGGGTTTCAGGGAAACCGGCAGGCCGGACTTGATTCCTGGAGATGGGAAGTACAGTGCCGGCACTCTGAAGGAGGGGTGTTAATGTTGCAGTTTTGTAGCTGTAGTGTAAGCACGTCTCTGGCAAGACAGTGATGGAGTGAATGATGATGAAAGTTTTTCTTTGTCGGGCTATCCTGCCTTGGTGGGAAACGGCCTATGTGTTAAGAATAATAATAATAATAATAAAATAATATATATATATATATATATATATGGGTATCTATATCTATATCTATCTATCTATATATCTATCTATATATATATATATATATATATATATATATATATATATATATATATATATATATATATATATATATATATATATATATATATATATATATATATGTCGTGCCGAATAGGTAAATCTGGTCAATTAGCAAGATCTCATTTAAAATTAAGTCCTTTCTAAAATCTTCTCTTCTACGTTTAAAGATATTTGTTTTAATTTATGTTAATGTAAAAATTAATAATTTTGTACCAAAGGAACCTTAGAAAACTTATATACCTTATTTTTCGTTAGGTTAAGAATTATTTTTGCGAAATTATTGCATACACAAATTTTCGCTTGTCTTATGAACAAATATATGGGTCAAGGAAATGTTATTTTTGAAGCCAATATAGATAATGAAATTTGCTTCTCTAATGTGAAAACTGTGGTTGCTTTTGATACACAAATACTTAATTCGGGGTCGAACTTTAGATAGGCATACATGGATTTCATCTTCAACTAAAAGGAGACGATTTCTGTCTTTGCTCTTGATGCTTGTTAAATAAGAAAAAGTTTGCTCACACATGTAACAGGTTGAAAACTCGAGTGAGTCACTTCATTATACACGAATCCATCACGTACGACCCCTGTCCACTGACCACTAAAGACGGTTTCATCACTAAATATATTTCCTATGCTTATCATACTTTTATATGATATAACAGGTTGAAGACTTTATTTTAATACCCATGAAATTTCCAAGAATATGCCGTGCGAGTATAGTAAAATTGCGAATATAAAATTAAACAAAAAATGACTCAAAATGCATTTACATATGATTAGCCTGTTTATCACTTTTACTCAAGGAGCCCCTAGCGACTTCTCACGGAACCCTAGGGTTCCGGAGAACCCCCAGTTGAAAAACGCTGATCTAGAGGTTTGCCAATCTGTCCCACATAAGATAAGTTACACCACTGCAACCAATTTTGTAAACCCTACCAACACAATGTTGAGGAGAATACTTTATGAAAATGCATTTAACAGACTATGAATTTGGTTTAACCATAAAAGCAGGCGGGAGCAGCTGAAGCTTAGTACCCCTGGGTTCACTAGTGTAGAACTGCATTTAAGACAGTCCAAGGTTTTCATATTTTATAATTGCTGATTCTACAATATTTCTTTCCAGCCAAGAGGAGGAAGGAATCAGGACACTGGCTTCTGACCAATTTGAAGAGTTATAGCAAGTTCTGGTGTGGCTGAAAATCGAATTTGATTCCTGTGCGATTCGTATCACTGCGCAGGAACTTAAGTTGCAGCCATTACTACCGATCCTCTAAACACCGCCAACGCAGTGTTGAGGAGATCCTCTAAACACCGCCAACGCAGTGTTGAGGAGAATTCTTTATAAAAATGCTTTTAACCGTTCATGAATTCTTAAAAACGACTTGTATGTTGAATTTTTTTTTTTGAGCATACTGCAGGATATATAAATTCTCTTTGTATATGAGAATTAGCACCTTGATCTGAGGTGTTATCTTATGTTCAGTCCTACGATAAGTTTTCCTATTTGCCAGCAACCCTGTTTCTACAAATTGAAGGGTACTGTAGTTTCGTTGAAATATCAAATATTTTCCTAATTCCCTTATCGGTAAACTTTGGGCTTTCCACTCGGTAAGCTCTCAGAAACACAATGAGAAAGACACGCCTTTTTACTCTAATCTTGTCTCCTGGTTAGAATTGTAGTGAATGTATGAGCAAACATTAGTGGCCTTCCTATGTCATAAATGCAGTTCTACACTGACAAACTGAGGGGTACTCGTTTTCTGCTGCTCCCGCCTGCCCTTATTAAACCAGTGTTTACCCAAGAGATAGGTGAGTCAGCCTCTGAATATAGGATCGTTTCCCTCTTGCCTTTTGCCCTACACCCATTTTCTTTTATACAACAATAGGAAATTTCTTACTGATAGATGCCAGATACTTTTGAGATCAGAACATTAGTCTTTTATAATGAAACGTTATGGAGTCTAACAGCATGTTGGTGATAACTGACATGTTACTAATGTTGTGGTTGCTAGGTCATTACTAAATATTCAATGCTGATGGGTTTTATATATGCTGTTTTTCTGTGGAATATTTTGGATTTTCCTAAATTCAGCATGTGTAAATTTGAATAATACAATAATTGTGTAATATGATGCTGCTTTGACCCATTCGAGAAATTTCGTGTGAGGGGGGTGTAGAACAGCCAGTAGTGATGCCGGAATTGAGACGCTATTTGTAATTTGTGGGCACTGGTTGTCGTGGAAAATTCAGCTAATAATCCGATGTCTTCGTGGCCAAATTGGGGGTTTTCAACCTGAATTTGTAATAGGAAGTAGTGTTAATGTCCCTTGCTGAAGAATTGGAACAAGAAATTTGTGGGACCTCAAGAATTACATGTGGACGGCAGAAGATATGGGATACAACCATCACTCACAGGGAAGTGCACCATTAGTCCTTTCATTTAGATCTCTAACTGACAAATGTAGGATCTAGGTGTCAGGCAGGTGGTGGTGTGATCCACCTACAGTAATTAAATGGAAAGTGGTAATACTAATTTCTTTTGTACCCAGCAAGCCTAATCATATACAGTCCACAACTTTAATTTACTAGAGTAGCTGGTTTTAACACTGTAATTACTAACTTAATATCAGGTCTAGCTTTTTGTGTGAGTGGTGATGAAGTGGGGAACAAGGGAGTTACAATTCTGAGACCTACTGTGACTTAAGTCTAACTTATCTCACCCAAATTACTTGCCTGTAATAATTCAGGTAATACCCCTTAAACCTCATGCAGGTAATTTGCTCACATAATAATAATAATAATTCATAAAAAAACCTTTGCTCCTAACGAACTCGGATATTTAATCAGAGAAAATTTAATGTAATTTAATGATTTGATTGAAAGTAATGGATTGCTGGTTCACAAATAATTGACATTACTTAATTAATTAATGGTGTTTGTGTAGTAGTAGATTATAGTTGCCACAATTAATTGAATTTGCATACCCAGTGGGGCTGGAATTGTATTTCTTACACATTTGTAATATTAATGGATTTGTGTAATTATTATATAAATTAATTTCTAAGACCAGTGAGGCTAGGACTGTAATTGCTATAACTGTTAATTTGCTAAGCCCAGTTAGGACTAGGAATGATAATTGTCTTCTTCCTGAATATAATAATAATTATAATTAATTTGCTAAGCAAGGAAATACTTGATTAGGATATATGGTGCATATTGTAATAATTATAAGTGTCTCTTTGTATAATTTGTACAACCAGTGTTCGTTAAGGAGCCAAGGAGAATAGGTATGTGTCATATAAACTGTAATACACAGAATATGAAAGAGATCTGCTAGTGAAATGTGCAGATGATAATGAGAGGGAATTATTAATTAATCAATATTATGAAATGGAAGAGAAAATACTATCATGTAAAAGTGAGTTATTAAATAAATTAAAATGTGTTAATACTGCAGTTGAGCAATCTAGTAATGTAAATGAGAGATCTTTGCCCAAACTCCCAGAGTTATGTGTACTAACATTTAGTTCAGGAGACAGCTGGGAGGAATTATGGTCGGTATTTAAGGCTGCTGTACATGTGGGGAATGACCTAGGAGATGTCACAAAATTATTTGATCTCAAATGGCAGGTCAGAAGCAATACTTATGCCCTGATTCAAGGGTTCCAAAATATAGACTAGTTACCTTGAGGCAGTTGACTTGTTAGAGGTGACCTTGCAGCGCTGTATGACCCCTGTGGTTTAGCGCTTCTTTTGATTATAATAATAATAGAGGTGACCTGTGGTAATAGGGAACAAAGTAGGTTAGACCTAGTAAATATTGTGATTAATTTAAGTGCTCCAGAACACAATTACCATATTTGGCAACAATTTAGAGTCAAATTAGAAAGCACTCATAAGTCCTTGAGTAACAGATTTGATTTGGGTGAATCAGACTGGATATTAAGTGTTGTCTTACGGAATAAATTGAACTTCAAGACTACAGAGTGGTTGTCTAATAAATACCACAAAGGTTATTTTTCTCTGGAGGAAATAAGATTAGGTCTACAAGAATTAATTGTTCAATTACAGACCAGCCAGCCAAATAACACATGATGACTATAATGTATCTGTCAGGTCTCACAAATGGAAAAAAATATCCTAATGTTAAGAATCATCATAATTCACCCCATAAAAATGGGTTGCATAGACACATATCAAGTGGCAGGAACCAAAAATAATGATGGGGTCACTCTTCTAAAAACAGCAGAAGGCCATGTAATATATGGTAAGCTGAGAGAGAGCTGAAACTAAATTATTGTTAAAAGGGAAATTTGTAAAAGATTTAATAATAGATAAATTAGGGCTATATTTTGATGATGAAGTAACTAGGTGTAGAGATAGGTTACAAAATAAATTGTGTGAATATGTAATGTATCCTATCTTTATACCAAAGCCAATTCACTGACAAATTTATTTATAAATGTGTGTAAAAATTGTAGAGCAAGGTGGAATACAAAAACAATTTTATTTAAGTCGTTTATCAACGACCATCCACCGGTTGCAGTGTGGAATTTTTTTTTACATATTTTCTTAAATGTAAAACAAAATGAATAAAATAATTGTGTATTAAAATGTTATGTTATTTGGACCCTTCGAGATATTTTAATTGAAGTGGCGTGTGGAAGAGCCAGTAGGGACGCCGAGGGGGAAGGGGAGTCGTCATATTAAATTTAATGGGTGTGTACTGAATTTAATTGTGCAATTAAATTCAATGTTTTCCAAAGCTAATTTGGGGTGTTTCGGCCTGAATTTGTAATAGGAACCTGTGTTAATGTCCCCTGCTGAAGATTTGGGACAGGAAATTTACGTGGATTATGTGTGATGGCAGAAGATGGGATGCGAGCATCACTCATAGGGAAGGACACCATTAGTCTTGCATTTAGATCTCAGCTGGCCAGTATAGAGTCTACAGTGCTAGTCACTGCATTATGCAGGATGAGCGCCCCGGCATAATGCCGTGACGAAAATCAAAGGCCTACCATAGAGGGGTCTTTTCTCATCAGTGCATTATGCCAGGTAGCAGCCGTTAGCATGATGTCACGGCCTGCCGCCACACTCCACATTGACTCCTCAGTGCTCATGGCTGTTGTGGTGAGAGGAAGTGTTGCACTTTTGTCTCTCATCTGCCCCATCTTTTGTCCGGTGTTCCCTTTGGTTTTGAGGCTATACATGTTTGATTAAGGATAAAAGGAAGTCTTTAACTCCTGAGACTATAGCTCAAATCATAGGCTACACAAAGCTGGGCACCAGACGAAAGAATTAGTGGAGAATGTTGGTGTGTGTGAGCATTCAGTGAGGAACTGGGTGAAGCGTTTCAAAGCTGGTGGTAGTGTTGAGTTACCGTCTGCCAAACCTTGGCCTAGCCCCTCAAAGAAGACATCTATTTGTACCTTAACTGTGTTAAAGAAGCAGTTAGAGAGTACACCTAAGATAACTGCTAGAGAATTGAAAGAAAAGAACCCACATCTTCTCTCAGACGTGTCTGTAAGAGCTGTTAACAGACGTGTGTCAGAAGTGAGCTACAGTAGTCACCGCCAGGTTAAGAAACCGATCCTCTCCAAACCACAGAAGAAGAATAGGCTGGATTATGCAAAGAAATATCTTCACTGGACTCCTCAACAGTGGTCTGAAGCAACCTTCACCGTCACCTGTAACCGTGGGGGACATGTTTACCGGCCCAGAGGAAGTCTCTGTAGCAGCTAGTGCCCAAACTAGAGTGACTGTTGTTGTCCATCAAGTTCAAGATGGTGATAACGTCTTAGTTGACAGTGACTCCTGTAAAGTGAAGGGTTTGTTTGTCGAGCCATCCTTACATGTTGTAAGAGATCGGAAGATCCATTTCTTCCTTGCCAATACTTCGGTCATAGTGTTCGGCTCCGAGCAAATAAAAATATTGTTGACCTTGTTCACTACCCTTACCCTGTTTGGGTTGGGGATGAATTATCACCTGACCAGTGGGTCGGTGCTATTTCAACCAAGGAGAGTCCTTCCACTCCACCGAGCTTGATCATTCCTTCAGTAGGAAAGTGATCCCAGTCCTTAGTTACAAAAAAAAACTCAATTAAGAAATTAGTTGTATTTGCTAGCCGAGTCCTTACTAAGGCTGAACGCAATTACACAGTTACGCAAATCCAATGTAGTTGCTGATGCTTTACTGCGTCATGTCAGTGTAGTAACTGCTGATCCTCCATTTAGTGCTGAGTATGTAAGGACTGCTCAAAGAACAGATCCCATGTGGTCTGGTGTGATTCGATTCCTGCTCCAGGAAGATCTTATTCTCACTGCGAAGCCACCAGCACCCATCAGTGACTTTGTCATGAACCAAGAATTACTGTATCATTCTACTGAGCTGGGTAATCCTAGTAGAAGAGTATACCAGTTAGTAATTCCACAGTCACTAGTGAAAGTAGCCTTACAGCTAGTTCACGATGTATCAGGTATTGCACATCCTGGTATGGATCGTTCCGTGAAACAAGCCAGATTAAAACACTTTTGGCCTCGTATGTCCACTGATATTACGAGTATGTTAAGAAATGTAGTGTCTGTATGAAACATAAAGATAATGTTACTGGTCCTAATCCAATCCAAACCTTTCGTACTACTAGTGAGCCATGGGAAAGAGTTACACTAGATCTGTTGACCAACTTCCAATGTTCCCTCAGTGGAAACAAACATCTGTGGTGATGGTCGATCACTTTACCAGATATTGTGAGTTAGTGCCTATTGCAGATAAGACTGCTGAAACAGTAGCAAAAGCGTTCAAGGAACGTATAATCTGCAGACATACCACTCCTAAGTCCCTCATAACAGATAATGGAGGTAAATTTTGTAATGAGATCCTAGAAAACTTGTGTACACTATACAAGATTACAAAATCAACCATTGTTCCACACCATCCTGCTAGTAATGGGTTATCAGAAATAACTAACAAGAAAGTCCTTGACGTCTTGAGAGCTACCATCAATCCCAATAGTGTAACCTGGGATGAAGTCATTCCTGATGTTCAATGTGCCATAAATTCTGCTTTTAACGCTTCTATAGGTGATACCCCACACTATGCACTGTATGGTGTCGATAAGCGTTTGCCTTATGAGCTGTTATATTCCAATCCGAAACCGACTTACATTCCTGATGATTTCGTAGCAGTCTGTACCAGTCAAGCTCAGAGTGTTTTCAGACGAATTCGTGAAACACTTCATAAGTCAACAGCAGAATTTACTAGAGTAACTAATACTCGAGCTAAACCGACTAAAGTTCAAGTAGGTTCAAGAGTCATGTTGTTCAACTTTAACAAAACTTCAGCAATGCCAAAACTCGATCAAAAGTTTGTTGGTCCTTATAGAGTAGTCCAACATATTAATGGCAATAAGTATAAAGTTAGAGAAATTAGTACGGGTCAGTTTAAGGAATCGCATTTGGATCATATGAAGTTAGTATGCGATGATGACGAAGTCCCTGACACCCCTGACAATCAGACAAGTGAGACAGAATCTGATAATTCTCCTGTTGCTGTACCCTCTACCTCTAATGATCAGTCAGATCAACCTGAATGTCGTTATTCCCTACGTACACGACAAGTGTTGAGAAATCCTCAAGTATCATTTGTGGATACCAGTGTAGATCCTCCTCAATCAGAAGTTGAGTGACCTATTGTAACAGAGTTTGATCCACCCAGAGATGATAATCATACAGCCTATATCAATCTCACCCTAGCAGAGTTGGGGTTAAATGTAAATAACCTGTATAGATAAATAATGTAGTAAGTGTTCAACTGTGTATTAAAACAAAGGCAGCTTCACCATCTCTGAAGTCTTAGCAAGAATCCTCCTGAAAACAGTAAACCCTACCATCACATAGTCTCTCCTGCTAATTCAACACAAGCACATCGTAGATGTGGAACACTCCTACAGGCCTTCGATATTTCTACCTCCAGCAGAAATATTTGTCTAACCTATTGTTATACTACCCAAGTATTTGTTTTATCACCTTTTACTCAGGTGCATGTTGATTGTTCTACCTTATTGTATTACTACTACTACTACTAATATCACTACTACTACCACCACTAGTATTTCACCTCACTTTGAGAGTATATATAAGCCCACTATGTCCATTATCGCTTGTAACGGCTTGAGAAAGCTCCTGGAGAGCGAAACGTTGCCACAATAAAATGTCACATTAGTTGCATTTGTGTCCTTTTACTTAACATATTATAATATCAACTAAATATTATTCAATTTTTTTTAATGTGTTCACGTTCTCTCCGAATTCTGAGAATTAACAGTATAGATTTGAGTGCACCAGATCTACCTTGTCTGTTAATCACTACCTTCTTGTAAATATATTTCCTCAGAGTTCGTAGATCACATGAAGACAAATTCAATCGATCGACATAAATTAATTTTTTTTCTCTTTTATCATGATTTTCTAGTAATGAGCTCATTTAAATAATTAATTCCTATGTATCATGATATATCATATAGTAAAGTAGATTGTTTTCCGTCATGATAAGATCCAGGTGAAGTAAAATATTCAACTGTTGTGTACTTTGATATTGTATAGAATCAGCTCAGAGTCGTACGCCTGTTGTCTTTAGTTTGTATAGAGGTATGTCGAGACAACATACGTACCGTAGCCGAGCTGTCACTGTAAACTCAGTGATAGTTCATAGGGTATAACCGTTTCTGCTCACGTGATCAACCGTTAGCCCAATGTCAAAGGTCACCCATGTCAAAGGTCAACCCTTTGAACGCTATGAGCCCTGCTCGGGGCAGTGCCTCAGTAACCATCCAGAGACAGCCTAGGATAGACGCAGGCCTGCGAACTCTGAGATTCCACCCTGTCTAATTGACCTTAATATACCAAGTTACCATCCAATCTCGTCTGTTCATTACCCAATCTACGAAAGAACCTCCACACAACACTTGTGGGACCACCAAACACCCAGACTCGCTCATGGTTTGGGGGTGTTTCAGTTCTCAGAGTGTTGGTGAGCTCATTGTGCTTCCCAAAACTACTATAAGAACCAGTATAATTACCTGGAGTTATTGTGTGACAATTTACCTGAGGCATTTGACAAGGGTAAGGGCTACATTTTTTATGCAGGACAGTGCACCGTGTCATACCACCAAATCTGTAGTTCAGTGGCTTAAGGACTATGAAGTGAGGTTCTTTAATGACTGGCCAGGCAACTCCCCAGACCTAAACCTTATTGAGAACGTCTGGTCAATAGTGAAACAAAGCTTACTGGGCAAGGATATCAGTTCCATCCCGTGGCTGGAGGCTGCTCTACATGAGGCATGGAATAATATACCTCCCCAAACCCTCAAGAATTTGTGTGAGAGTCTTCCTACATGGTTGAAGGATGTGATTAAGGATAAAGTGCATCACCAAGTATTAAAACCTCAGTAAGTGTGTAAATGTATATATTATAATCTTTCATGGTATGTGTTTGTGTTTTGGTACGTGTGTGGGGGAGGGGCGGTATGACGCAGTGACTAGCACTGTAGGTGTTAGGCTGGCATTGTGGTGTACCCAGCAAGTAAACCAAAATAGCATACAGTCCACATAACTTTAATTACCAGAGTAGCAGGCTTTAATATTATAATTATTAATTTAATGTCAGGTGTAGCTTTTGTGAGAGTGGTGAAGAAGTGGGCATCGAGGGAGTTACAGTTCTGTGACCTACTGTGGCTAAGTCCCACTTACCTCACCCAAATTACTTGCAGGTAATAATTCAGGTAATGCCCTGTAAGTCTCCTGTAGGTGATTTGCTCACATAATAATAATAATAATAATAATAATAATAATAATAATAATAATAATAATAATAATAATAATAATAATAATAATTTTCAAAAATCATCATATAAATTTCATCTAGATGGCACTGGACGTTAGACGACATGCATAAATAATATTCCTCACACCGTCTAAATATGAGTGTAGAGGCTGTTAACGAAGCTTGCGAAAATCTTGCTGATGTGTCGGTAATGAGCTCAGAAGCACTGAGCATTGTTTCCTTAACATCATAATCAAGGCATTGGTTCTTTCTTAAAGTGAGCGAATACTGTCAATACTAACTTGGCCATCCTAGTGAGTACGCCTGGTTTTTAAATATGTCAAAAATACTTCTCAGGGTCCTCTTCAGTGAAGCACCTAACCATCACTGCTGCCGTCTCCACGGCGAAACTGGAAACTGCACATCGCTCATCTAGCTTGTATGACCCTGAGTCTAATAAACGAGGTACTATATTGTCCTCACTGTGCCATTCTCATTTCTCTCTCTCGTGGTTCTCTTTTTCCATTGTTCGTACTTTGTTCCTCACAATCTATCATTGAAACTTTCAAGGTCACAGCCGTGCAAGAGCTCACCTCAGGGTGTGTTGAGAGGAGCTCACCTCAGGGTGTGTTGAGAGGAGCTCACCTCAGGGTGTGTTGAGAGGAGCTCACCTCAGGGTGTGTTGAGAGGAGCTCACCTCAGGGTGTGTTGAGAGGAGCTCACCTCAGGGTGTGTTGAGAGGAGCTCACCTCAGGGTGTGTTGAGAGGAGCTCACCTCAAAAAATTGCCATAGTTGTCTCTCATTTCGGATCCATAATTACTCTGAGAGGAGTTAAAGGGCATATAATCTACTCTGCTAACAGTTATATACTCTTCTAATATATTTTCGGACTTCATGATTGTACAGTAACAAATAATAACACATACAAAAAAAATTGTTATGATGTGAAGTTTCCAGTTTCGACGTGGAGAGGGCAGCAGTGATGGTTAGATGCTTCACTGAAGAGGACCCTGAGAAGTAATTTTGACATATTTAAAAACCAGGCGTACTCACTAGGATGGCCAAGTTAGTATTGGCAGTATCTATCTATAGGACCTAAGTTTCCGTGTAACGAGACCCCACTTCTCTAGGCTTGTTTAATATAAATCAGCTTGTATCATATAACCACCTTAATCTTACCCACTGATAACATTCTCAGTGTACTCTGTTTACTTCCTGTCATTGTTGCTACCACTAAGTAATGATCTGATATATGGCACTTCTCTAAAGATATGCACATCCAAGAGTTTACCCATTAACCTTTTGCCTTCTAACACTTAGTTTAACAAATTGCTGGCAATACGCCTTGTATCTTATCTAGTGTATGTATATATCTTTTTTCTTAAAATAAACATTGGCTATTATCAAACTCCTTTTTACACATAATTCAGTTTGAGAGCCTCCCCATTATCTTTTACCCCTGGCACCCCAAGCTTACCTATTTTGCAATCAACAACATTTTCTCACAACAGTTATTTTCTCCGTCTCTTCTATACTCCTCTCTTTGTCAGGTGCATAAACATTTACTAACATTTACTATAACCCACTTCTCACATCCTACTCTTACTCTAGTTCATATAATTATTGAATTTAGATATTTACACCCTCTCTTTTCCTTCCCTAATTTATTACTTAATATTACTGCTACCCATTTTCTAGCTTTAGTTTTTGTAAATACAAGCAATTTAACCCCATTTACTCCTATCTATTTACATTCTTCCACCCCTTTAGCTTTATTTTGCTTAGTGCTACAACACTCAGCTTTTTTTCACTCACAATATTAACGATAAATTATTTTTATAAGTACTTCACCCCACACAGCTTTAAAAGCCTAATGTTTAAATTTCCATTTTTTAATATGTAAAGGAAAAAAGGGTTACTAGCCTATCACTCTCAGTATATTAGTCGTCCTTTACGACACACTTTGCCTACTAAGGAAGAATTCTGCTCTACTTCCTCATTAGAAATACATAAAACGAGTAATAGGGTGATGATTCATCGCATAATTCAACTGATAATTACGAGCAGAGGTCCAAGAACTGTAACTCGGTCACATCAGATATTTAATCAATAAAATCATAAACATTCTAATAAACACTCAGAAATTCATGTTAATGAAGTTAACACCTTTTCTTTACAAGCATCAAGAGTCTTGTATTCGAAAATTATTTCAGTCTATAAATCGGCCTCGGGAGCGCGGCTGTGCCTGATATATTAGAAAGTCCTTCGTTGCCAAAGTTCCCAAGACCTAATTTTATGATTGTCATGCGGAAAGGAGATTTTTTAACTCTAATTTGATGATTTTGTTTAATTTTTTACAGCCGTCGGAGAGAGGAACGAGGCCGCGAGTGATGTGTGATCTACCCTGAGTTAGAACATGGGCGAGTGTCATGAATGTGTTAGTAACTGACATACACGCAAACATTAAAGAGGACTGCTATGCCACGATCGAATCCTGTTCGTTCCCTGAGTTGTAAATATTACAGATAATGTCCATATTGGCAGTTATTAAGGACTAAAAGTTGTTTCTATTGTTCTTTCTCATCTGTTCTTCCGTATTATTTTTCTATTGCTGAATCTCTGTTTGTTGTTATCCTTAGAACAAGATAATGTTACATCCGCGATGAAATAATGTCTCTTCAGTGTCTGCTTTCCGAGTACTATGACCTTCATCCACTTTCCCAGACTATCATCATGTTGCACTTGCTTGAGTTGAAATTTTGCATATAAATATGTAATAATAAATGCAATATGTTCACGTCTCTGTCTTTTCTTTTTTTGTTCTCATTTGCTTTACAATGATTGTAACTTTGGAATTGTGATTAATGTTTTGTGTTTGTATATTCACAGTTATAGTTACGTCTGTAGTATCCCGTTTACATGATAATTTATTATACAATTTGTTCAAAATTTCCAAGGGTTTTAAAATATATTTATCGTTCTTAGACCCAATTCCAAATTTATCACTTTTTTTGTGTAAGAAAAACATTCTAGTACCATTTCCGCGCTCTCTCTTCTTCAGAGTTTGCTGTAACACTTGTGTTTCCGCGCTCTCTCTTCTTCAGAGTTTGCTGTAACACTTGTGTTTCGTGTCAGATCTTCCCCCCATGTTAGTATACCAGGATATGTTTTCAAAATTTCAGTCTATATTATAATTAATTAATTTTTACCAATGTTTGGTGTTAGTTTAATAGCTTTATTATTCACCCCATACCCATCCTGTGGGCGGTAGTCACCCCATACCCATCCTGTGGGCGGTAGTCACCCCATACCCATCCTGTGGGCGGTAGTCACCCCATACCCATCCTGTGGGCGGTAGTCACCCCATACCCATCCTGTGGGCGGTAGTCACCCATACCCATCCTGTGGGCGGTAGTCACCCCATACCCATCCTGTGGGCGGTAGTCACCCCATACCCATCCTGTGGGCGGTAGTCACCCCATACCCATCCTGTGGGCGGTAGTCACCCCATACCCATCCTGTGGGCGGTAGTCAAAAAGATTACAGAGGTACATAATGGGTACAAAGGTAATGAACCATTAACACGTCCACACCTGATAACAATTGCAATGAGTTATTAATGGAAATATTAGCTTTAATTACAGTGAGCAAAGTCAGCGTATTTTTTTCAGAATGGTCTGTAATATACCACTGTGGATAAAATACTTTGACATATCTTGAACATTTCTGAGTGAGTTGTCTCTGAATTCATTAATTTTATCGCATTCCAGTATACTCCAATACATAATGTTTGGTGTTAATCAGTCTATTTGCCTGAGAAATATGTCTACTGTTTATAGTTTTTTTTTTTTTGTAATTTTGCTTATCTCTCTGTGCAAAAACAGAGAAAATAAATGTTAAGAGATAGTACACATATCTATGTCTCTGAGAGTAATTTAACCTAAGTTGCTTTTAAGTAAGCCAATGGAAATAGGTCACTTCGTCTGACTTTTTTTGGGTCATCCTAGGTTCTCTACACATAGACTCTCCACTCTACACTGCTATACTCTACACTGCTATACTCTACACTGCTATACTCTACACTGCTATCCTCTACACTGCTATACTCTACACTGCTATGTATGATAATCTATGTAATTGTATTGGTGTAAACCTGATTAAACTTACTGTTCATTCAGAAATTTTATTCCCTTTTGGTCCCTTATTTTGATTTCGCCAGTAAATGTCTTTCTTATTTTACCTAGGAAATGTTTGAGTCTATAATTAATCTACAGTAGTGGGGAAAGAGGGGATAATTTTTCTTTCATTTAATTTGTCTATTTAGAATATAGGTGACATTGGCAGCTTGTACAGAACTTTGAAACTTATCATAATGGCAACCATCTCCACCGTTCTGGTCCACAACAATCGCCATTCAGGGTACCAGTCTGCTGTACCAAGGCAGTCTCTCCAAGGCAACTTCTTTTTCGGTGTCCTTCGAAACGAGATGTGGGTTTAGCTAGTTTAGCAGACTAAGGGGCCCCATGGGGTGCGCGGCGCGCGAGCGAAAAAAACGCGAAAAATTAAGGAAATTGAGTTAATGGTATAGAAAAATAGCTGAACTCTCTGGCAACACAATGGTACAAGAATCAATGTCAGTAAGTTTATTCAGGTATACACAAATACAGTTACATAGATTATCATACATAGCAGCATATGTGTAGAAAACCTAAGATAACCCAAAAAAGTCAGACAGAGTGACTTATTTCCATTGGGATCCATTTAATACCTTAATATTATACACTGTAGGAGATATATGTTATTATACTATAAAGGATATATACTAGGAATAAGGTAAAAAGAGTTATTTACATTTACATGTATGTTAGCTAAAAAAATAAAATATCATTCTCCTCCCTTTCTGTCGCTACATTCATTAGGTACCTTTTGGCTCTCTTCTTGAACTGGTTCATGCCATGACTGGCTTTGACATGTGCAGGCAGTCTGTTCCATTCCTTTATTGCTGTACAATAAAAGGTGTTTGAAGCCTGGCCACTGACTGTGGGAACTACAAAGTTGTGCTCTCTCCCCCTAGTACTATGACAGCTTTGGTTCCCAGCCTTGACAAAATTGGCAGCAAGATATTCTGGACACTGTTTGTGAGCAATTTTATAAACTTGATTCAACTTAAGTTGTTTTACTCTGTCTTCAATATTCAGCATATCCAATTGTTGTAATTCATCCTGGCCTACATGTTCTCTTGGACCCAGGTCCAGCATGAATCTTACCATTTTGTTCTATGTGATTTGCAGCTTATTTTTCATTTTTTTTTTGTCAAGGCAGAGTACCATGAAGAGCAAGCGTAGTCCATATGACATTGTATAAGGGCTAGACATAGGGTCCTGCGAGCCTCAGTAGGTAGACACTGTGCTTGTCTGTAGAGGAACTTCAGTCTGGCATTCGCTTTCTTTACTACACTGTTCCCTATCAATTATCCTGACATGCATGGGTCAAAGGGATTCCCAGATATTTTACTGAGGAAACTGAAGTGATGGATTCCCATTACACCGGACATTAAAATTATTTACCCTTCTCAGTTTATATTTCGTGCCAAAGAGTATGGCTTCTGTTTTCCCGAGGTGTAACGATAGTTTGTTGTCTACTAACCATTTGCTGCAGGACTCCAGTTCCAGTGTTAATACATTAGCTATATCCTGTGGGTCTTTACATGACACTAACAGAGCACTGTCATCCGCATACAGTAGGAGTTTGCACTTGACACTGATGGGCATGTCATTTACATAACACTGGAATAATAAGGGACCCAGAATACTACCTTGGGGAACTCCACATGGTATCGGCAGTGGTTCTGATTCTGTTTTGTTGATTTTGACAATTTGTTTCCTATTGCTAAGATAGGATTTAAACCAATCTAAGGAACCTATGCCGATAGCTTGAAGTTTCTTACATAATAAATTGTGATTGACAGTATCGAAGGCCTTTTGCAAGTCTAAAGTTACCATTCCTATGAGGTTCCCTATCAACATTTCAGTTCTCATGTAATCCATCAGATTAATTAGGGGAGGTGTCGGTTGAGTAAGATCTAAAGCCTGATTGGTAACTATGAATAATGTTGTTGTCATTAAGATACTTAACTACTTGACAGTACACTGCCCTCTCTAGAATTTTGGAGATTACACTGAGTATACTAACAGGCCTATAGTTGCTGACATCAGACCTACTATTTTTCATGAAGATAGGAGTAACTCTGGCCTCCTTGAACCCCTCTGGTACTGTATTAGTGGTGATGGACAAATTTATTATGTGAGCAATGGGGATTGCCAGTTCAGAGGCACCATCTTTTAGGAACTTAGACGGGATGTTATCTGGGCCGGTGCTCTTAGTTGGGTTTAACCTGCTTAGTTCTTTTTGCACGAAGTCATGAGATACACTTACTAGTTGACAACTGTTTGGACTTACCCCTTTATTGATATAGTATGTTTCAAACTTATCAGAGTCTGTGTTAAAGGTATTTGATGCAGCTGGTAGCTTACTTACTAGTGTTGATGAGACAGTTGTGTAGTATGAATTAAAACAATTTGCCACTTTAGTTGTTTCGTGGCATACCTCGTTATCAACATTTAGTACTATGTTAGATCTATCTACGGGTTTATGGCTATACCCCAACTGTTTTAGTTGTTGCTAGAGCTTTCTGGGGTTATTCTTGTACTCTTCGATTTTTGAGCAATAATGCCCTGCCTTTGCGCCTTTTATAAGCCTCTGCACTCTGTTCCTCACCCTTTGGAATTCATTTAGCGCTGCAATATCCTGTCTGTTTGCCTTAAATATTTTTATCTAGATTACCGGTCCACCCCTTAAAAAGTTTAGTTTATTCTATTTTTTTTGATGTGCGTGAATGTGTATGGGTGTCTGACTGTGCGTGTGTAAGAGCATATACTTGTGTATTTGAGAGTGTGAGACAGTGTTAGCGTGCGCTCATGTGCGCGAATACTTGATTCGTTAATGGGGGTTTAAAACCTATCGACTGCACGAGAATCAACAAGCCAGCATGTTACCTACTCACCACCAGTCAAGAAAACTTTAATCAGTAAAGTAAGGAATATAGTAAACTCTCAGCGTATATACTCTGAGAGACATACACCTTTATTTTTCAACATATCTGTCATCTCCCAGGCAGAGTGACCCGAATAAGAAGACAACTGTAAAGTTTTTCTTCTTTCTACATTTAGTAATTTATAAATGAGGAGGTTACTAGACATACACCTGTCGGTATTCATACCCCTTGAACGCGGGTCTGGGCTTACCTACGGTGATACCAAAATCCCATTTCCTTGAAGAGGAAGTTTCGGCTGTCGATGATTACCGCACATAACGGGTTAATGGCCTATTTGGAAACTGCTTCTACAAGCGATATGGCCGCTGTTTTCCGTAAAGCTATACCTTATCTAATTTCTTTGGACTTATAAAAATACAATGAAAATATTGATTTATTCCCAAGTTAATTAACTGCTCGTATACTGAGACCATTTTTAATTAATTAGTGGGGTATTGATTGGCTGTTGATGCTGCGCATTCGGCAATAAGATGTTTTCCCGTTAAAGGAGCTAATTTATTTGATACAACCCATCATTTAGGGTAGGGAAAATCATGAAAATGCTACTAGTGTGCAAATGAGCAATTATAAAACCATATGTAAAGCTGCCAGTGGCACATATCAAACTCTGCGTCCCTTAGAGAGTATCGACACTTGAGGATCAATGGATGTGACTTTAACATCCCCATATAAACATGGATATCGTTACCCCTGGCTTTCGACTGATGTAGGGAGGAACGTGTTGAAGAAGAATACAGTAGCTACTAATTACAGATTCTCGATCTATGCAAAACTGAAAACATCTCCAGTCACATCAAAAACTAGTTCAGAATTGAGAGGCGAAAACTGTTGCAGTGGGGAAGTGTTTATGTCTATAAATGAGTATGGAGAGGTATAAGTTCGGTCACAATCTACTAAATAGTGCTATAGTACACGTGAGTCAGGCTCCATACATGGCTTCTTAACATGTGTATGACAAGGGTCGCCTGACGTCAGCTCGCGTCAGGCGAGTAGCCACCAGAGGTGAGGTCATATAAACATTGAATGGTAGTTACCACTGGTATGATCCCTCCTATATACATATATATTAAATGAATACACGAAAGGTGAAAACAAATATGTAATATTATAAAGCTGATTAACATCGTTTTAGATGAACAGAAATGCAAGATATATGTAAAGAAACTGTATCTGGGCGTAACAGGCATAGTTCGCAACACTTTATATAAAGGCAAAGGGGACAAAAGAGAGTGTAAAAATTATGGGGAAATAAGCCTGTTGAGTATACCTGGTAAAGTGTATGGTAGTTATTATTGAAAGAATTAAGATTAAGACTTTAGGAAGGATAGGGATGTGTAGACCAAGTGTTTACAGTGAAACATATATGTGTGAACAGTATTTATGTATTTGGAAAAGGCATATGACAGGGTGGATAGGGGGGCAATGTGGCAGATGTTGAAAATGTATGGAATAGGTGGTAGGTTACCGAAAGCAGTTAAGAGTTTTTACGAGGATAGTGAGGCTCGGGTTAAAGTATGTAGGAGAGAAAGAGATTATTTCCCAATAAAAGTAGGCCTTAGACAGAGATGAGTGATGCCACCATGGTTGTTCAATATATTTATAGATGAGGTTGTAAGAGAAGTGAATGCTCGGGTGTTGGCAAGAGGTGTGGGATTTAAAATAATCTAACACAAAGTGGGAGTTGTCACAGGTGATTTTTGCTGATGACACTGTGCTTTTGGGAGATTCTGAAAGAGGTTACAGAGGTTGGTGGACAAGTTTGGTAAGGTATGTAAAAGGAGGAAATTAAAAGTGAACATAGGAAAGAGTAAGGTGATGAGGATAACAAAAAAATTAGGTAATGAAAAATTGGATATCAGATTAGAGGGAGAGAGTATGGAGGAGGTGAATGTATTCAGATATTTGGGAATGGACTTGTCAGCGGATGGGTCTATGAAACACGAGGTGAATCATAGAATTGCTGAAGGGAAAAAGGTGAGTGGTGCACTGAGGAGTCTGTGGAGGCAAAGAACATTATCCATGGAAGCAAAGAGGGGAATGTATGAGAGTATAGTTATACCAGCGCTCTAATATGGGTGTGAAGCATGGGTGGTGAATGTTGCAACAAGGAGAAGGCTGGAGGCAATGGAGATGTGTCTGAAGGCAATGTTCTGTGTGAATATAATGCAGATAATCCGAAGTTTGGAAATTAGGAGGTGTGGAGTTACTAAAAGTATTATCCAGAGGGCTGAAGAGAGGGTGCTGAGGTGGAAGGAAGGCGGGGTAGGGGTCGGCCTAGAAAGGATTAAAGGGGCTTGGACTTACAGAAAGCGTGCTAGAGCGTGTTAAATAAGAACGAGTGGAGACAAATGGTTTTTATGACTTGACGTGCAGTTGGAGTGTGAGGAAGTACAACGCCTGCGCTCTAAAGGAGGGGTGTTGATGTTGCAGTTTTTTAACTGTAGTGTGGGGGCGCCTCTGGCAAGACAGTGATGGAGTGAATGATAATGAAAGTGTTTCTTCTTTTTCGGGTCACCCTGCCTTGGTGGGAAACGGCCGATGAGTAAATAAATAAATAAATAAATAAATATTCGTCTCCACGTAATACTAAAATATTTTCGTAAACATTTCGAAATTCGTAAACCCAGTTATTGCAGCGTTCATCCCTTACAAAATTACCCTGGATAGTGAGTGGGTAGACGGGGGGAGGGAGGAGGGGAATAGCTAACGCTGTTATTTGATGAGTGGAGGGGCGGCGCCCCCAGAGACTGATTGGTTCTCTTCCATTAGCAAATTTTAACTTTGATATCGTCTAACCTGAGGACAGAACGATCAGTCGACGCTCCGCACACCAACAATACTCTGTCAGCTACACCATTACTGGCCGTGTGACAAGCTCTAACATATTTATTGATCTTATATATAATACACAATTTATCAAGTAAACTGTAATAAAATTCTCGACCTTCATCTGAAGTAATAAACTTTGGTGTAACGTGACGACAAATGATTCTCTGAATAGCAACAGTTGCTACAATCTTATCTAAATTAGTTCGCTTTAGCCTGAGAAATTAACAACAATGACACACCAGTGACTATTTCCTTGAAATGAGGTCTGAAAATGAGTAAAAAGATCTATCGATGCTTTATTTCCAGTGTTCACTTTTAGCTGGATACTCGTGAATGAGGGTCTGTTTACATTTCCCCTGAAATACATACAAGCTATTCATATATAAACACTCAGAGACTCATTTGTCACAGGAGATAAATAGCACTTCATCTTGGCTTGTTTAATAGAATGATCCTTGCCAGGATCACGTGAATCAGATGCAGAATTACATCCACTAACGAGTCTGCAATCACTAACGGATAACTTACACGACTACGAATGATCAGCTTCGCTACTCGGAACAACATTAAATCTTGACTAATTCTCTTACTGGCTGGCACAAGTGGCTTAACTGACTGGGTAGAATCTTGATTTCCTGGTCAGTAACCTAGTCTCTTTATACCAATTCAGATCTGTCCATTGAGTTCTCTCTCAGTCACTGAAGGGGAGAGAATCAGTGATGGCAGCTAAATGCCTTGGCTAAGCATCAACCTTCAGACTAGAGCTCAAAAGTAGGACTATATTCCTGAATTTTCAGCCTGATTTAGAAGTCTATTAGCAAATGCTACTGTTTTACATTTTTCCATCTGTCTTTTTGTAATAGATCTGCGCCTAACCCAGAGAGACTGGCATGAGTAGTTGAAAATGCTTCTCAAAGTTAAGAAATTTAAAATCTGGAGATAATTTTCTCTAAAACGTTTGACATGCTCTTCTATGACAAGATCCAGACAAAAGCCAATGGTGCAACAATAGATGAAAAATATATTATGAAAGATTTCAAGACTCCTGCTCACACATAAATTATCTAATGTGGAGTTTGGGAAGTTGGGAATTGCATTTACTTTACTCTAGTCAGTATTAATTACTTTGGACTTACCCTGGAATTTAGTTTCTGACTTCAGGAATATATATATATATATATATATATATATATATATATATATATATATATATATATATATATATATATATATATATATATATATATATATATATATATATGTAGGTAGTAGGTTGGTAGACAGCAACCACCCAGGGAGGTACTACTGTCCTGCCAGGTGACTGTGAAACAGAAACCTGAAACTGTTTTACATGATGGTAGGATTGCTGGTGTCTTTTTCTGTCTCATAAACACGCTGGATAACAGGTATATCTAGCTACTTCTACTTACACTTTAGGTCACACTACACTGGCATACACATGCATATATATACATACACACATCTAGGTTTTTCTTCTTTTTCTTAATAGCTCTTGTTCTTTTTATTTTCTCTATTGTCCATGGGGAAGTGGAAAAGAATCTTTCCTCCGTAAGCCATGCGTGTCGTATGAGGCGACTAAGATGCCGGGAGCAATGGGCTAGTAACCCTTCTCCTGTACAAATCCACTAAAAACAAGAAGAAGAAAAACTTTATAAAATTGGGTTGTCTGAATGTGCGTGGATGTAGTGCGGATGATAAGAAAGAGATGATTGCCGATGTTATGAATGAAAAGAAGTTGGATGTCCTGGCCCTAAGCGAAACAAAGCTGAAGGGGTAGGCGAGTTTCAGTGGGGAGAAATAAATGGGATTAAGTCAGGAGTATCTGAGAGAGTTAGAGCTAAGGAAGGGGTAGCAATAATGTTGAAGGATCAGTTATGGAAGGAAAAGAGGGAATATAAATGTGTAAATTCAAGGATTATGTGGATTAAAATAAGGGTCGGATGCGAAAAGTGGGTCATAATAAGCGTGTATGCACCTGGAGAAGAGAGGAGGTAGAGGAAGAGAGAGATTTTGGGAAATGTTAAGCGAATGTATAGGAACTTTTGAACCAAATGAGAGAGTAATTGTGGTAGGGGACCTAAATGCTAAAGTGGGAGAAACATGCAGAGAGGGTGTAGTAGGTAAGTTTGGGGTGCCAGGTGTAAATGATAATGGGAGCCCTTTGATTGAACTTTGTATAGAAAGGGGTTTAGTTATAGGTAATACATATTTTAAGAAAAAGAGGATAAATAAGTATACAAGATATGATGTAGGGCGTAATGACAGTAGTTTGTTGGACTATGTATTGGTAGATAAAAGACTGTTGAGTAGACTTCAGGATGTACATGTTTATAGAGGGGCTACAGATATATCAGATCACTTTTTAGTTATAGCTACAGTGGGAGTAAAAGGTAGATGGGATACAAGGAAAATAGAATCAGTAAGTAAAAGAGAGGTGAAGGTTTATAAACTAAAAGAGGAGGCAGTTAGGGTAAGATATAAACAACTATTGGAGGATAGATGGGCTAGTGAGAGTGTAGGCAATGGGGTCGAAAATGTATGGGGTAGATTTAAAAATGTAGTGTTAGAGTGTTCAGCAGAAGTTTGTGGTTACAGGCGAGTGGGTGCGGAGGGAAGAGCAGCGATTGGTGGAATGATGATGTAAAGAGAGTAGTAAGGGAGAAGAAGTTAGCATATGAGAGGTTTTTACAAAGTAGAAGTGATGCAAGGAGGGAAGAGTATATGGAGAAAAAGAGAGGTTAAAAGAGTGGTGAAGCAATGTAAAAAGAGAGCAGATGAGAGAGTGGGTGAGATGTTATCAGCAAATTTTGTTGAAAATAAGAAAAAGTTTTGGAATGAGATTAATAAGTTGAGGAAGCCTAGAGAACAAATGGATTTGACAGTTAAAAATAGGAGAGGAGAGTTATTAAATGGAGAGTTAGAGGTATCGGGAAGATGGAGAGAATATTTTGAGGATTTGTTAAATGTTGATGAAGACAGGGAAGCTGTGATTTCGTGTGTAGGGCAAGGAGGAATAACATCTTGTAGGAGTGTGGAAGAGCCAGTTGTGGGTGTAGGGAAGTTCGTGAGGCAGTGGGTAGAATGAAAGGGGGTAAGGCAGCTGGGATTGATGGGATAAAGATAGAAATGTTAAAAGCAGGTGGGGATATAATTTTGGAGTGGTTGGTGCTATTATTTAATAAATGTATGGAAGAGGGTAAGGTACCTAGGGATTGGCAGAGAGCGTGTATTGTTCCTTTGTATAAAGGCAAAGGGGACAAAAGAGAGTGCAAAAATTATAGGGGAATAAGTCTGTTGAGTGTACCTGGTAAAGTGTATGGTAGAGTTATTATTGAAAGAATTAAGAGTAAAACAGAAAGCAGGATAGCAGATGAACAAGGGGCTTTAGGAAAGGTAGGGGTGTGTAGACCAAGTGTTTACAGTGAAACATATAGGTGAACAGTATTTGGATAAGGGTAAAGATGTTTTTGTGGCATTTATGGATTTGGAAAAGGCGTATGATAGGGTATATAGGGGGCAATGTGGCAGATGTTGCAGGTGTATGGAATAGGAGGAAGGTTACTGAAAGCAGTGAAGAGTTTTTATGAGGATAGTGAGGC
This sequence comes from Cherax destructor, assembly GCA_009830355.1. Classification (NCBI taxonomy): domain Eukaryota; kingdom Metazoa; phylum Arthropoda; class Malacostraca; order Decapoda; family Parastacidae; genus Cherax; species Cherax destructor. The sequence goes on from WNWK01007730.1 coordinate 57,276, forward strand.
TCAGGTTAGAGTGTGTAGGAGGGAAGGGACTATTTCCCAGTAAAAGTGGGCCTTAGACAAGGATGTGTGATGTCACCGTGGTTGTTCAATATATTTATAGATGGGGTTGTAAGAGAAGTGAATGCGAGGGTCTTGGCAAGAGGTGTTGGGCTAAAAGATAAAGAAGCAAATACAAAGTGGGAGTTGTCACAGTTGCTTTTGCTGATGACACTGTGCTTTTGGGAGATTCTGAAGAGAAGCTGCAGAGGTTGGTGGATGAATTTGGTAGGGTGTGTAAAAGAAGAAAATTGAAAGTGAATATAGGAAAGAGTAAGGTGATGAGGATAACAAAAAGAATAGGTGACGAAAGATTGGATATCAGATTGGAGGGAGAGAGTATGGAGGAGGTGAATGTATTCAGATATTTGGGAGTGGACATGTCGGCGGATGGGTCTATGAAGGATGAGGTGAATCATAGAATTGATGAGGGGAAAAGGGTGAGTGGAGCACTTCGAGTCTGTGGAGACAAAGAACCTTGTCCATGGAAGTAAAGAGGGAATGTATGAGAGTATAGTTATACCAACGCTCTTATATGGGTGTGAAGCATGGGTGATGAATGTTGCAACGAGGAGAAGGCTGGAGGCAGTGGAGATGTCATGTCTGAGGTCAATGTGTGGTGTGAATATAATGCAGAGAATTCGGAGTTTGGAAATTAGGAGGAGGTGCGGATTACCAAAACGATTGTCCAGAGAGCTGAGGAGGGGTTGTTGAGATGGTTTGGACATGTAGAGAGAATGGAACGAGACAGAGTGACTTCGAGAGTGTATAAATCTGTAGTGGAGGGAAGGCGGGGTAGGGGTCGGCCTAGGAAAGGTTGGAGGGAGGGGGTAAAGGAAGTTTTGTGTGCGAGGGGCTTGGACTTCCAGCAAGCATGTGTGAGCGTATTTGATAGGAGTGAATGGAGGCATATGGTTTTTAATACTTGACGTGCTGTTGGAGTGTGAGCAAAGTAACATTTATGAAGGGATTCAGGAAACCGGCAGGCCGGACTTGAGTTCTGGAGATGGGAAGTACAGTGCCGGCACTCTGAAGGAGGGGTGTTAATGTTGCAGTTTTATAACTGTAGTGTAAAGCACCCTTCTGGCAAGACAGTGATGGAGTGAATGATGATGAAAGTTTTTCTGTTTCGGGCCACCCTGCCTTGGTGGAATCGGCCGATGTGTTAATAAAAAAAATATATATATATATATATATATATATATATATATATATATATATATATATATATATATATATATATATATATATAGATATAGGGAGGTACCACCTCTGGAACTGGACTGGGAAAAGAATAAACTTGCTTCAGGGGAAAACTCGAGGTTCTCTCCGGAGCTGTTTGAATATTTTCTTGTCCTACCACCCCCTACATTCTATGTGGACTTTATTTAAATACAAAATGCATTGACAAAAATACAACAGGGAGTAGAACAACATAAATGACATCTCAGAACTACATCTCGAATACATGAATACTTCCTGGTGTTTACGGACTTTGTATTTTCCTGGTTTATTAACATGGAGATAATAATCACAATAATCTTCCATTTTACTGATTCTACACTGTCTCCATCCTCGTCCCCTTCCATTTTTTCTCCTTGCTCTTCCTTTTACGTATCACTCTTCTTCATGCCCTTCATTTTATTTACCACTCTTCTCCTTTATCCTGCTTCTTTTTCCCACAACACTTCCAGGTGATGGATATTTACTCCCCTCTTCCACTCCACATCTCCCCAGGCACCCCTTCAGTGTCTTGTGTTTATCTTCTTCCTAGGAATCTACCTTGCTACACCTTCCCTCTCCTCTCCCTCCACCCCTGTTCTTTCCTCCCCATCCAATTCTCCCTACCCCTGCCTTTCCCATCCTTCGCCTCCTCGGCCCTGCCCTTCCCTCCTTGATCTTGCCCTCCTTTGAACACCCCTGCCCTATCCTACTTAAGGTACCTTCATTGCATAAAGGAGGTTTTTCCACTGTTTCAACGAGAATGCCAGTTAACTTTATGTTCTGATACAGGCTTCCTTCAAGGTCAGGTGAAGGCAGTTTTCATGCTCAGATACGGGCTGCCTTCAAGGTCAGGTGAAGGCAGTTTTCATGCTCAGATACAGGCTGCCTACATGGTCAAGTGAAGGCAGTCTTCATGCTCAGATACGGGCTGCCTTCAAGGTCAGGTGAAGGCAGTTTTCATGCTCAGATACAGGCTGCCTTCATGGTCAAGTGAAGGCAGTCTTCATGCTCAGATGCGGGCTGCCTTCATGGTCAGGTGAAGGCAGTCTTCATGCTCAGATACTGGCTGCCTTCATGGTCAGGTGAAGGCAGTCTTCATGCTCAGATACGGGCTGCCTTCATGGTCAAGTGAAGGCAGTCTTCATGCTCAGATACGGGCTGCCTTCAAGGTCAGGTGAAGGCAGTTTTCATGCTCAGATACAGGCTGCCTACATGGTCAAGTGAAGGCAGTCTTCATGCTCAGATACGGGCTGCCTTCATGGTCAGGTGAAGGCAGTCTTCATGCTCAGATACGGGCTGCCTTCATGGTCAGGTGAAGGCAGTCTTCACGGTCAGGTGAAGGCAGTCTTCATGCTCAGATACGGGCTGCCTTCATGGTCAGGTGAAGGCAGTCTTCATGCTCAGATACGGGCTGCCTTCATGGTCAGGTGAAGGCAGTCTTCACGGTCAGGTGAAGGCAGTCTTCATGCTCAGATACGGGCTGCCTTCATGGTCAGGTGAAGGCAGTCTTCATGCTCAGATACGGGCTGCCTTCATGGTCGGATCAGGGCTGTTTTTCTTCGAATATGAGCTATCATGTTCCGATGTGGTCTCTCTTTTATATTTGGACGCAGGTTGCTTTGTGTTAGAAGCAGGCTGCCTTCATGTTCAAATGTGGGCTGCCTTCACATTCAGATGTATTATGCCTTCATGTTCGATATGTGTTGCCCTCCTGTAATGTGCTTTTGATCCACGAGGGGTGAGGAAGGTAGGGGTTCCTCCGTCCCCTCCACGGATGGAGCAGAAGAACTTCTCAGTAGACGGTGTGGATGGTGACCTAAGTACTGATGAGTCGGAGATGGGGTGTGATGTTGACTTTGCGGTGATCGTTGATGAAGACTAATATTGTGCCCAGTTAACTAGTGATTCCACAGTATTCTGAACGGAATTATATGCCGTCCTCGCTAGGTTCTGCTCTCTTATTAAAACTATGTATGGGTCCTGGTTGTGGTGTATATTTTACCGTTGTGTCCAGGGGCTTAGAGATGGGAATGAACATTTTAATGTTTTAAATGTTAGGTCTTTTCTTATTTAGCAAATGTTTGAATTTATATTAAATTTGAATGAACGAATATGTTCTGTGAATGGTTCGTTCTTTTTTTCTGGTGGGTATGTGTGTGTGTGTGTGTGTGTGTGTGTGTGTGTGTACTCACCTAGTTGTACTCACCTAGTTGTGGTTGCAGGGGTCGAGTCATAGCTCCTGGCTCCGCCTCTTCATTGGCCGCTACTGGGTCACTCTCCCTGCGCCATGCGCTTTATCATACCTATTCTTAAAGCTATGAATGGATCCTGCCTCCACTACATCGCTTCCCAAACTATTCCACTTCCTGACCACTCTGTGACTGAAGAAATACTTCCTAACATCCCTGTGATTCATCTGAGTCTTCAACTTCCAACTGTGACCCCTTGTTGTTGTGTCCCATCTCTGGAACATTCTGTCTCTGTCCACCTTGTCAATTCCTCTCAGTATTTTATATGTCGTTATCATGTCCTCCCTATCTCTCCTGTCCTCCAGTGTCGTCAAGTCGATTTCCCTTAACCTCTCCTCGTAGGACATACCCCTTATCTCCGGGACTAGTCTTGTTGCAAACCTTTGCACTTTCTCTAGTTTCTTCATGTGCTTTGCTAGGTGTGGGTTCCAAACTGGTGGTGCATACTCCAGTATGGGCCTAACGTACACAGTGTACAGGGTTCTGAACGATTCCTTATTAAGATGTCGAAATGCTGTTCTTAGGTTTGCTAGGCGCCCGTATGCTGCAGCAGTTATTTGGTTGATGTGCGTCTCAGGAGATGTGCCTGGTGTTATACTCACCCCAAGATCTTTTTCCTTGAGTGAGGTTTGTAGTCTCTGGCCCCCTAGACTGTACTCCGTCTGCGGTCTTCTTTGCCCTTCCCCAATCTTCATGACTTTGCACTTGGTGGGGTTGAACTCCAGGAGCCAATTTCTGGACCAGTCCTGCAGCCTGTCCAGATCCCTTTGTAGTTCTGCCTGGTCCTCGTCCGATTGAATTCTTCTCATCAACTTCACATCATCTGCAAACAGAGAAACTTCGGAGGCTATTCCTTCCGTCATGTCGTTCACAAATACCAGAAACAACACCGGTCCTAGGATTAACCCCTGTGGAACCCCACTCGTCGCCTGCGCTCCAGTAAATCTAAGTCTAGTGCTTCCAGGCGTTCCCAGTAGTTAAGGTGTTTGATGGAACTTATACGTGCAGTAAAAGTTCTCTGTACATTCTCTATATCTGCAATTTCACCTGCATTGAATGGGGATGGTAATGTAGAGCAGTATTCCAGCCTAGAGAGATCAAGTGATTTAAAAAGGATCATCATTGGCTTAGCATCTCTTGTCTCGAATGTTCTCATTATCCATCTTACCATTTTCCTCGCGAATGTGATAGTGGCATTGTTGTGGTTCTTGAAGGTGAGATCTTCGGACATTACCACACCCAGGTCCTTCACATTGCTTTTCCTCTCTACTGTGTGATTAGAGTTTGTAGTATACTCAGTTCTAGTTATTATTTCCTCCAGTTTTCCATAACGGAGTAGTCGGAATTTGTCTTCGTTGAACATCATGTTGTTCTCTGTTGCCCATTGGAAAACTTGGTTTATATCTTCTTGGAGATTTGTCGTGTCCTCAATGGATGACACTCATGCAGATCCTAGTATCATCTGCAAAGGATGATACAGTGCTATGGTTTACATCCCTGTCTATGTCTGATATGAGAATGAGGAACAGGATAGGTGCGAGTACTGTGCCTTGTGGGACAGAGCTCTTCACTATGGCAGCATCCGATTTAACTCTGTTTACCACTACTCTTTGTGTTCGATTGGTTAGAAAGTTGAAGATCCATCTGCCTACTTTGCCAGTTATCCCTTTAGCACGTATTTTGTGTACTATTACACCATGATCGCACTTGTCAAAGGCTTTTGTAAAATCTGTGTATACTACATCTGCATTGTTTGTTTTCCAGAGCATCTAAGACCATATCATGGTGGTCTAGCAGTTGCGAGAGGCAGGAGCGACCTGCTCTGAAACCATGTTGCCCTGGGTTGTGCAATTTTTGGGAGTCCAAGTGGTTTGGTATCCTGCTTCTTAGAACTCTTTCAAAGATTTTTATGATATGGGACGTTAAAGCTATTGGTCTATAGTTCTTAGCTACTGCTTTGCTGCCACCTTTGTGGAGTGGGGCTATATCCGTTGTTTTCAGTGACTGTGGAATCTCACCTGTGTCTATACTCCTTCTCCATAGCATACTTAGGGCAGTTCTTAATAAACACGGAGTTCCACGAGTCTGGGCCTGGGGCTGAGTGCATGGGCATGTCGTCAGAAATTTAGTATACATTGGCAGGGTTTTGAGGCTCATTCATGAAAAAATTGTTTGGATTGTCTATCTTTAGACGGATTAGTGGCTCGCTGAACACAGAGTCATATTGAGATGTCAGTATCTCACTCATTTCTTTGTTGTCATCTGTGTAAGATCCGTCTTGTCTTGAGCAGGGGCCCTATACTAGAAGTGGTTTTAGCCTTATGTGTTGTAATTCCCACGAGATGGCACAGCTACGATAACTGATCATTATTGGTCCCTCAACTACGATAACTGATCATTGTTGGTCCCACAACTACGATAACTGATCATTGTTGGTTCCACAATTACGATAACTGATCATTGTTGGTCCCACAACTACGATAACTGATCATTGTTGGTTCCACAATTACGATAACTGATCATTATTGGTCCCACAACTACGATAACTGATCATTATTGGTCCCACAACTACGATAACTGATCATTGTTGGTCCCACAACTACGACAACTGATCATTGTTGGTTCCACAACTACAATAACTGATCATTGTTGGTTCCACAACTGTGTCGTGGGTATCTTTCGTAGACTGGGTAAGAATAAAGGTAAGCTTGGAGTGGTAGCATTATATTGGAGTCGAAATATATGGGAACGATCTCAGAGAGCGTAGGCCTGCGTCTGTCTCTACTGCTGGTTCGGTTGGTACTGGCGGTTACTGACTGTAAGCGCGGTGCACTCCTCGCATTCAAAGGGAGGCCTAGACGGTTGGACACGTGATCAGAGCATAAGCTATGAACTATACTATCACTGAGCCTACAGTGACAGCTCGGCTACGGTACATATGTTGTCTCAACATACATCAATACAAACTAAAGACAACAGGCATACGACTCTGAGCTACTGCTATACAATGTCAAAGTACACAACAGTTGAACATATTACACATGGATATTATCGTGATGGAACAATCTACATTACTATATGATATATCATAATACATTGGAATTAATTAATGAATGAGCTCATTACTAGAAAATCATGATAAAAGAGATAAAAAAATAATTTCTTCTTCTTCAATCGATCGAATCTGTCTTCATGTGATCTACGAATTCTGAGGAAATATATTTACAAGAAGGTAGTGATTAACAGACAAGGTAGATCTGGTGCACTCAAATCTATACTGTTAAATCTCAGAATTCGGAGAGAATGTGAACACAAAAAAAAAAAATCTTGAATAACACTAAGTTGATATTTTAACACACAGTTGAAATACACTTTACTAAATTATTTATCTATACAGGTTATTTACATTTAACCCCAACTCTGCTAGGTGAGATTGACATAGGCTGAATGATTATCATCTCTGGGTGGATCAAACTCTGTTACAAAAGGTAACTCAATTTCTGATTGAGGAGGATCTACACGGGTATCTACAAATGATACTTGAGGATTTCTCAATACTTGTCATGTACGTAGGGGAAAAACGACATTCAGGTTGATCATCTAATTGATCATTAGAGGTAGAGTGTACAGCAACAGGAGAATTGTCAGATTCTGTCTCACTTATCTGATTGTCAGGGTGTTAGGTTCTCGTCATCATTGCATACTAATTTCATATGATCTAAATGCGATTCTTTAAACTGACCCGTACTAATTTCTCTAACTTATACTTATTGCCATTAATATCCTAACTACTCGTAGGACCAACAAACTTTTGATCGAAGTTTTGGCATTGCTGAAGTTTTGTTAAAGTTAGTCAACATAACTCTTGAACCCACTTTAACTTTGGCAGTTTTGCTCAGTATTAGTGACTCTAGTAAATTTTCTGTTGACTTATGAAGTGTTTCATGGATCGTCTGAAAACACTCTGAGCTTGACTGGTACGAATGCTAAGAAATCGTCAGGATTGTAAGTCGGTTTCGGATTAGAATATAACACCTCATAAGGCAAACGCTTATCAACACCGTACAATGCATAATGTGGGTGTCACTATGAAGCATTAAAGCAGAATTTATGGCACACTGAACATCAGGAATGACTTCATCCCAGGTTACACTATTGGGATTGATGGTAGCTCTCAAGACTCAAGACTTTCTTATTAGTTCTTTCCGCTAAACCATTACTGGCAGGATGGTGAGGAACAATGTCGATTTAGAGATCTTCTACAAAGTACACAAATTTTCAAGAATCTCATTACAGAATTCACCTCCATTATCTGTTACTAGGGACTTAGAAGTGGTATGTCTACAGATTATACGTTCTTTAAACGTATCTGCAATAGGAACTAACTCACAATATCTGGTGAAATGATCTACCATTACACACAGATGTTTGTTGCCCGGGAAGGAACAGTGGAAATTAGTTAACAGATCTAGCGCAACTCTTTCCCATGGTTCGCTAGTAGTTGGACACACCTGGATTGGATTAGGACCAGTAACATTACCTTTATGTTGCATACATTATTATTATAATCAAAAGAAGCGCTAAACCAAAAAGGTTATATAGCGCAGCGGGGCAGGGTAGAATGCAGGGATAATGGGTAGTAAGAGAGAGGGTGAAGTCAAAGACAGTTGAGGAACAGCAGATGGAGAGATTAATGCAAGAGAAAGAATGAGTTCGAGGATCAAAATGGGTGGAGTACCCGTATTCAAAACATGGAGGGGAGAGAAGCAAGAAATGCCTCCAACTGAATGCCACGGGAGTCACATTGCGATCCCCAGAGAAAATGGTGTGCGTTAAAATCGCCAAGTAACAGAAGGGGTGGCGGCAGGGAAGAAACCAGCTCGGGCTGCAGTGTAATGTAGAGAAGAATGAACATGGAGCTGATGGTATGGAATACCAGTGCGTATAAGAAGAGCACTTTCGTTAAAGGTTCCATAGGAAAAAGGATCCGATGAATATAACAAATCATAGCCTGAAAAGGGATGGATAACAGCGGATTGTAATTTGGATTCTTGCAAACAGACCCCAACAGGGCAAAACTGGGAGAGCAACACCTGAAGCTCACCCCGGTTACCCCTGAGGCCTCGGATATTCCACTGCAAATAAGCCATGATTTATGAAGAGAAAGATACAAGTCGAAGTTAGAGGTATGTATGGACTAGGGTTAAAAAAGTCCACGTGTGGAGGCAGCGGAAGACCTGTAATCAGAGGATTGGGATGCTGTGAAGGAGGGGTGTAGACGGAGAAGAGAGAGGAGGAGGAACCAGAGGTGGAGTGGTGTCCATCAACGTTTCAGTCTCTGAAATATATTCTGCGATAGCGTCCAGCGTTTCGGAAGACAGAGATGCAGGATGTGGGACCACATTAGAGATGGAAGAAGGAGGAGGGTGAGCAACAATCGGGAGACTATAAACTGTACTAAAGTAGAGGGCGAGGAGATGTAAGAGGAAACTGTCGAAGGGGCTTGGGAGGGGACGGGAGTGGAAGCGACCTGGGGGGAGGCAGTCGAGGAAGAAACTTGGGAGGGGACAGGGAATGAAGATATTGAACGAGGAGGATGAACCTCCACACATGTTACAGAACTAGTCGGAGGTGAAGAACCAGGCAATGGGGATTTTTTGCTGGATTATGAGAAGAGGGGCGGTGAGGATTAGGTGTTAGATGAGAGCGTGAAGACACAGAACTGTGCGAGTGAGTAGAGGAAGGGGTGAGGACAGTATGGGATGCCGAAGTAGAGACCTCGGAGCCATGAACAGCAAAAGAATTCGAAACAGAGGTGACTGAGAATGGGGCGACCACAGAGGAAGCTGCGGAAGTTGGGACCCCAGAAGTGGGGGATGTTTAGCAATGCGAGAATAGAAAATACGGGGAAGTCTCCCTTGAAGGCGTAGATGAGAGACGGTCATAGTATATGAGAAGCCTTCCGCCTCTTTGAGTGCACGGATTTCCCACTCATTTAGGTAAACAGACAACGGCGAGAGTACGATGGATGCGCCTCATGACAGTTAAGGCAAGAGGGAGGTAGATTACAAGAAGGACTGGCATGGTCGTCGGCACCACAAACTGGGCATTCGGCTATGGACCTGCAATATTTCCCTGGATGACCAAAACGCCAGCAGTTTCTACACTGTTGCAGTGTAGGGGTCACCTTTCGAACTTGTAAATAGTGACCTGCAATGTAGACCGAGGGCGGAAGTTCATGGCAGTCAAATGTTAAACGAGCTATATTGCAAGGATAACGTCATCGCTTATGGGCAGGGAGGACAAAAGTGTCAACTTTGAGGATAGGGAGTTCTTGGAGCTCAAGCTGCTCCAGAATGTCTTCACCACATGTCTGGAAATTCCGTTGGACAATGGTGTGGGGTAAAATGACAGTACCACTACAAGAATTGAGATAATGATGTTTGTCAATAGTGATAGGAATAGTATCTATGGTCGTAAGGAGAGAAAGATCTAGAGCTTGGCCAGCATTCTGGACTGTGATGGAGCGTGAAATGAGATATCTGTGCCTACATGGCGTAGGAGAGCCTTACCAATACTATGATCGGAAAGATAGGTAGTAGGAGAAGTCGGTCTTAGAGTAAAAACTTTGTCCATTGAGTAGTGTGAAACAAAGTGTTTAAGGGAGTGTGTGATGAGCTGGTTGTTTCTGAGATGAATGAGAATGAAGTGTCGAATCATCATGTAAGGTCGTTTAGATGTGTGACCGGAGGTGGTCCGACGTGGGAACGGTGAGTATTCCGAAAATTGCCGCACCGTGAGGGAGAAGCCAGAATCAAGGTCAAAAGGGCCGGTCGGAACCTGGTACCTGAAGCAAGAGGTACAGGGGTATTGGAAGTGTCCGAAGAGTGGTCCATTAACGAGGTAGGGTCAGAACTGGGTGCGTTATCAGGAAGGGGCCCGGGAAGTAGGTTCACATATTATGTCGTCCATGGTTAGGTTACTACTTTCTTTTGTTTTTAATAAAAAAAAAAAAAGTAGAAAATAAAATAAAAGAAAAATAAAGAATAAAAAATGGGGGAATGTGGAGGAAAAACTCCTAGGAGGAATGAAAGGGCGTAAATCCCCTCCACGCCCAAGAGGACCTCAACACCGCAAGAAGTGCAGATACTGCATGGAACCCGTGCCATACAATACCCTTCATGCCAGTAAACCAGCAATCCGGGATAGCAACCTCACATCCACCGAGCCACCTCGGTGGACAAAAAGAGGGCGGCCGGATACCCTCCACAAAGCATACCTCCTTCTGCCACCACCCCGAGAGGTGGCCTCCAGAGATCACCCGTCGCCCGAAAGAAACCCAAAGCCATCCCCCGGGAGACCGGAGAGGGATTGGGACATCCCCAGGCGATCCAGATTCCACGGCAAACTACACCACCGCCAAGAACCTCAATGGAATGGGATGGACCACGATACCCTTCCCCCTACCTAGGAACCAGAATGCCTGTGGAGAGAAGCTCACAGGGTAAAAATGAGAAGGGAATAAGGGAGGGATGAGGAGGAGGATTGGGGTAATTAGGTTCGGTCTGAGGAAGAAGACCAAGAGGTCCAATTCCTCAGACCGATAGCCTCTTTACCTCGTCAAGGAGCCCCCTTAAAGAGGGTTCAAAGGTAGGGTTGAACTCTTGGACAGTCCAGGATCATCTGGATAGTCTTCCAGTAGGTCGTTTGTTCTGGAATAAAGGTATAATTGGGGCCTGGTCTGTCAAGACATGAACAGAGTACTGATATATGTAACGGAAGTGCTTTAAAGACCATACTATCGCTAAAGCTTCTTGCTCAGTTACTGTATAATTACGTTCATCCTTTGTAAGGACTCGGCTAGCAAATGCAACTGCATTGTACTTGCTACCAGTCTTTTGAGCTAGTACGGCACCTATGCCAATTGAACTAGCATCAGTCGTTAGGTAGAAAGGCTTAGAAAAATCTGGAAATTTCAAAATTGGAGCAGATGTTAGCTTTTCTTTGAGAGTTTGGAATGCTCTTTCTTGACTGAAGGTCCAACGAATGGAGCATTTTCTTAAGCAACTCAGAGGAGCTGCTATGGAAGAAAAATTAGCAATGAAAGATCTATAAAAACCTGCTAAGCCCACATTGGATCTTACGGCATCAGCAGTTTTGGGAGATGAAAAATTTAATAATGCAGTTACTTTACTTTGGTCAGTCGTAACCCCTCTAGGAATGACTACGTGACCAAGAAACTTGATTTCTGATCTGAAAAATTGACATTTAGACAGTTTGATCTTTAAATTGGCTTCTTCAAGCTTACCAAGTACCACATCAAGTCTTTTCAAGTGTGTATCCACGTCTTCTGACATGACAATCACATCATCTAAGTACACCACAAGTGCGTTACCTATGAGGCCTCTAAAGATATTAGTTATTAGCCTCGAGAATGTGATAGGTGAAGAGCATAAACCGAAAGCCATATGAAGGAAGTGAAAATAGCCTATTGGAGCAATGAGCCTGTGCTAAACTCATGTCTGACCCATGACTGACACTACCAGCAGTGAGCCAGTGCTAAACTCATGTCTGACACATGACTGACTGCCAGCAGTGAGCCGGGGCTGATACTTCATGATGCGTGATGACTTGCAAGGTGAGTGATCTTCAGTTGCATCTCAGTTTCACAATATAATGAGGCGGATCCCAGTATCACTTTCACCCGTAAGACCAGATGACAAGGAGGGAGGAAGCCTCAGGTCTGAGCTGGAGGTTCAGACGAGGGAGAACCAGACGGAGAGGGAGAGCCAGGAGAGAAAAGAGGGAGAAAAGAGAGAAGAGGGATAGAAGAGAGGGAATAGGAGAGAGAAGAGAGGGAGAAGGAGAGATAGAAAAAATTTAGAGATGGGACACTGAAAATGAGATTGAGGAGAGACAAGAGGAAAAATAGTGGAAAGAGAAGCGATGGAAGAGGAGAGAGAGAGAGAAGAGAGTAGAAAAAGAGGGAGAGACAAGAGAAGAGAGTAATAAAAACGAAGTTAAGGGAGACGAAAATTGAGAAAAAGGAGAGGGAGGAGAGAAGAGAGGGAAAGAGAAAGAAAAAGAAAACCAGAGAAACAGGTAGAAGGGAGAGCAGCTTCACTGAGGTGCTGTGAAAACATTTGTTGTTGTGTGAAAGAGGTCGTGAAAAGTACTGAGAAAAAGGAACCTTATTTATGGTGTTATGAACTTGGCTGATGTAGCGGCGACATTAATGGAAATAATTCATCAATCAAAATAAGTATTTCCTATAAAAAAGTCTATTAAAATGTAAAGATTTACAGAAAAAATTACATAACATAATTAACAACTTTCCTGGAGTTGCATGTAGGCAAGATGATCATTTGTATTTTCCTAAAATATACATAAATCCCTTAACTTGAAATTTAATAGTCAGATAAAGGTATGATTACTGAAAAACAAAAACACAACATTAATTGGTCGTAAAATTTTATAATATTTATATATATATATATATATATATATATATATATATATATATATATATATATATATATATATATATATATATATATATATATATATATATATATATCAGTGCACCACGCAGAAAGAGCCGGGTATATAGAGAGAAAAGATCGCAGTCAGCAGGATTCCAAGCCACGTCATGAAGGCTGGCAAGGTTCCTCAAATGACTCTCTAGGCCACTTAGCCACAGATGCCTCATAAGCTGGGTAGCCTTGCTTACAAGCTATGGTTCTTTCCCAGCCAGAGCACACCAGTGGGCTTTAAGCATGGTTTCAAATTGCTTCATTCTCCTCCCGTATGTTCCGACTTCACAACCGATTTTTATATCAATGCACAATGTAGAAACTGGCTGGTATATACAGAGAAAGATCGAAGCCAGCAGGATTCTGTGGCTGAGCGATCTAGACAGCGATCTTTCTCTGAATATACACGACAGTTTCTGCGTTGTGCATTGATATAAAATTGCTTGTGAAGTCGGAACATACAGAAGGAGAACGAAACAATTTGAAACCTGCTTAATCCCACTGGTATAGATATATTTTTTTTTTATGTTAATGTAAAAATCAATAATTTTGCACCAAAAGAACCTTAGAAAACTTACCTGACCATATTATAACAAGCGCAATATAATTTAGCCTAATCCAACTATATATATTTTAGATAAGTTTACAATTATTTAATAACAAACAAACACAATGAAATATTTTTTTTTTCGTTAGGTTCAGAATGATTTTTGCGAAATTATTGCATACACAAATTTTCGCTTGCCTTATTCGGCAAGAAGTGCGTTGCTTTTTAAGCCAAAATTGCAAGTATTACCTATTCGGCACGACATATACACACATATATGCAAACAATCACAGACAATCTTAACAATGCCAGACAATCCACGGAGGTTTGGAAATCTTAGCTCCCAGCTAAAGATTTCCATCTCCTCTCCCCGTGGCTTGTATTGCATATACATATACAGTGGTACCCCGGATTTCGTACAGCTCCCAACTCGAACAATTATGTAAGTGTATTTTTGTAAGTGCTTTTGCAAGTGTATTTTTGGGGATCTGACACGGACTATTCTAATTTACATTCGTCCTTATGGGAACAAATCCATTCGGTAACGGCACTCTAACAGCCTTCTGGAACGAATTATTGACGAAATCCGGGGTACCACTGTGTATATATACAGTGGTCCCCCCGAGTAACGAAAAAACTTCATCCCAGAAGCCTGCTCAAGTGCCATTACTGAACGAATTTACTCCCTTAAGGAATAATGTCACCTAGGTTAGTCTATTTCAGGCTCCCAAAAATACACTTCCACAAGCACTTACAATATTATACTTACATAATTGTACGATTTCCGGGGTGTTCGTTACTCGGGGACCACTGTTTATATATATATATATATATATATATATATATATATATATATATATATATATATATATATATATATATATATATATATATATATATATATATATAAGATGCCGGGAGAAATGGGCTAGTAACCCCTTCTCCTGTACAAATCTACTAAAAACGAGAAGAAGAAAAACTTTATAAAATTGGGTTGTCTGAATGTGCGTGGATGTAGTGCGGATGATAAGAAAGAGATGATTGCCGATGTTATGAATGAAAAGAAGTTGGATGTCCTGGCCCTAAGCCAAACAAAGCTGAAGGGGGTAGGCGAGTTTCAGTGGGGAGAAATAAATGGGATTAAGTCAGGAGTATCTGAGAGAGTTAGAGCTAAGGAAGGGGTAGCAAAAATGTTGAAGGATCAGTTATGGAAGGAAAAGAGGGAATATAAATGTGTAAATTCAAGGATTATGTGGATTAAAATAAGGGTCGGATGCGAAAAGTGGGTCATAATAAGCGTGTATGCACCTGGAGAAGAGAGGAGTGTAGAGGAGAGAGAGAGATTTTGGGAGATGTTAAGCGAATGTATAGGAACTTTTGAACCAAATGAGAGAGTAATTGTGGTAGGGGACCTAAATGCTAAAAAGGGAGAAACATGCAGAGAGGGTGTGGTAGGTAAGTTTGGGGTGCCAGGTGTAAATGATAATGGGAGCCCTTTGATTGAACTTTGTATAGAAAGGGGTTTAGTTATAGGTAATACATATTTTAAGAAAAAGAGGATAAATAAGTATACAAGATATGATGTAGGGCGTAATGACAGTAGTTTGTTGGACTATGTATTGATAGATAAAAGACTGTTGAGTAGACTTCAGGATGTACATGTTTATAGAGGGGCTACAGATATATCAGATCAATTTTTAGTTATAGCTACAGTGGGAGTAAAAGGTAGATGGGATACAAGGAAAATAGAATCAGTAAGTAAAAGAGAGGTGAAGGTTTATAAACTAAAAGAGGAGGCAGTTAGGGTAAGATATAAACAACTATTGGAGGATAGATGGACTAGTGAGAGTGTAGGCAATGGGGTCGAAAATGTATGGGGTAGATTTAAAAATGTAGTGTTAGAGTGTTCAGCAGAAGTTTGTGGTTACAGGCGAGTGGGTGGGAGGGAAGAGGAGCGATTGGTGGAATGATGATGTAAAGAGAGTAGTAAGGGAAAAAGTTAGCATATGAGAGGTTTTTACAAAGTAGAAGTGATGCAAGGAGGAAGAGTATATGGAGAGAAAAAGAGAGGTTAAAAGAGTGGTGAAGCAATGTAAAACGAGAGCAGATGAGAGAGTGGGTGAGATGTTATCAGCAAATTTTGTTGAAAATAAGAAAAAGTTTCGGAATGAGATTAATAAGTTGAGGAAGCCTAGAGAACAAATGGATTTGACAGTTAAAAATAGGAGAGGAGAGTTATTAAATGGAGAGTTAGAGGTATCGGGAAGATGGAGAGAATATTTTGAGGATTTGTTAAATGTTGATGAAGACAGGGAAGCTGTGATTTCGTGTGTAGGGCAAGGAGGAATAACATCTTGTAGGAGTGTGGAAGAGCCAGTTGTGGGTGTAGGGAAAGTTCGTGAGGCAGTGGGTAGAATGAAAGGGGGTAAGGCAGCTGGGATTGATGGGATAAAGATAGAAATGTTAAAAGCAGGTGGGGATATAATTTTGGAGTGGTTGGTGCTATTATTTAATAAATGTATGGAAGAGGGTAAGGTACCTAAGGATTGGCAGAGAGCGTGTATTGTTCCTTTGTATAAAGGCAAAGGGGACAAAAGAGAGTGCAAAAAATATAGGGGAATAAGTCTGTTGAGTGTACCTGGTAAAGTGTATGGTAGAGTTATTATTGAAAGAATTAAGAGTAAAACAGAAAGCAGGATAGCAGATGAACAAGGGGGCTTTAGGAAAGGTAGGGGGTGTGTAGACCAAGTGTTTACAGTGAAACATATAGGTGAACAGTATTTGGATAAGGGTAAAGATGTTTTTGTGGCATTTATGGATTTGGAAAAGGCGTATGATAGGGTAGATAGGGGACAATGTGGCAGATGTTGCAGGTGTATGGAATAGGAGGAAGGTTACTGAAAGCAGTGAAGAGTTTTTATGAGGATAGTGAGGCTCAGGTTAGAGTGTGTAGGAGGGAAGGGGACTATTTCCCAGTAAAAGTGGGCCTTAGACAAGGATGTGTGATGTCACCGTGGTTGTTCAATATATTTATAGATGGGGTTGTAAGAGAAGTGAATGCGAGGGTCTTGGCAAGAGGTGTTGGGCTAAAGATAAAGAAGCAAATACAAAGTGGGAGTTGTCACAGTTGCTTTTTGCTGATGACACTGTGCTTTTGGGAGATTCTGAAGAGAAGCTGCAGAGGTTGGTGGATGAATTTGGTAGGGTGTGTAAAGAAGAAAATTGAAAGTGAATATAGGAAAGAGTAAGGTGATGAGGATAACAAAAGAATAGGTGACGAAAGATTGGATATCAGATTGGAGGGAGAGAGTATGGAGGAGGTGAATGTATTCAGATATTTGGGAGTGGACATGTCGGCGGATGGGTCTATGAAGGATGAGGTGAATCATAGAATTGATGAGGGGAAAAGGGTGAGTGGAGCACTTCGGAGTCTGTGGAGACAAAGAACCTTGTCCATGGAAGTAAAGAGGGAATGTATGAGAGTATAGTTATACCAACGCTCTTATATGGGTGTGAAGCATGGGTGATGAATGTTGCAACGAGGAGAAGGCTGGAGGCAGTGGAGATGTCATGTCTGAGGTCAATATGTGGTGTGAATATAATGCAGAGAATTCGGAGTTTGGAAATTAGGAGGAGGTGCGGGATTACCAAAACGATTGTCCAGAGAGCTGAGGAGGGGTTGTTGAGGTGGTTTGGACATGTAGAGAGAATGGAACGAGACAGAGTGACTTCGAGAGTGTATAAATCTGTAGTGGAGGGAAGGCGGGGTAGGGGTCGGCCTAGGAAAGGTTGGAGGAGGGGTAAAGGAAGTTTTGTGTGCGAGGGCTTGGACTTCCAGCAAGCATGTGTGAGCGTATTTGATAGGAGTGAATGGAGGCATATGGTTTTAATACTTGACGTGCTGTTGGAGTGTGAGCAAAGTAACATTTATGAAGGGATTCAGGAAACCGGCAGGCCGGACTTGAGTTCTGGAGATGGGAAGTACAGTGCCGGCACTCTGAAGGAGGGGTGTTAATGTTGCAGTTTTATAACTGTAGTGTAAAGCACCCTTCTGGCAAGACAGTGATGGAGTGAATGATGATGAAAGTTTTTCTTTTCGGGCCACCCTGCCTTGGTGGGAATCGGCCGATGTGTTAATAAAAAAAATAATAAAATATATATATATATATATATATATATATATATATATATATATATATATATATATAATATATATATATATATATATATAATATATATATATACATATATATATATACATATATATATATACATATATATATATATAATATATATATATATATATATATATATATATATATATATATATATATATATATATATATATAATATTTGTGTGTGTGTGTGTGTGTGTGTGTACTCACCTAGTTGTACTCCCTAGTAATGGTTGCAGGGGTCGATTCATAGCTCCTTGCCCCGCCTCTTCACTGGCAATTACTAGGTCACTCTCCCTGCTCCATGAGCTTTATCATACCTATTCTTAAAGCTATGTATGGATACTGCCTCCACTATATCACTTCCCAGACTATTTCATTTCCTGACAACTCTGACAGAAAAAAATCTTCCTAACATCCCTGTGATTCATCTGAGTCGTTAACTTTCAATTGTGACCCCTTGTACCCTCCCCCTGTCTAAGGCCTCTTTGTTCGTATGCGATCCTGATCTTTCTCTTAATTCTTTCAGTGATAATTCTACCATACACCTTACCAGGTATACTCAACAGGCTTATTCCCCTATAATTTTTAAACTTTTGTTTGTCCTCTTTGCCTTAATGAAAAGGAACTATGCCAGTCCATAGGTACCTTACCCTCTTTCAACAATTCGAAAAGGCGAAATTATTTACAAACATTATCTCTCAGTCCACAGCAGGGTTCGAACCTGCACACTCTGCATCAAAGTAAACAGTCCCTAAGCCACTCAGTCAGATCCCAGATAAGTATGGGCGCCTAGCTGATGCTAGACGGTTACTCTCATACCCCGGAGCCCGATGCTAGTGATAAGTTATTTCATCAAATCCTGCTACATGTAGCGAACTTCAAAAGCGATTTTGAAATCCTTAACAGTTCGAAAGATATTTTGAAATTAGCTAGGCGCCCATACTTATCTGTCTGGCAGAGCGTTAAAAGTAATGCATAGTTTGATGCAGAGAGCCCAGGTTCGAATTTTGATGTGGACAGAGATAATGTCTGTAAATAATTTCGCCTGTTTACGAATTGGTAAGAAAGACTGTCAATAAATAAACGGAAGAATGGAAAGGGGCTCTAGGTCCTGATAGCTAGGAGATAATATAAGAATGGAGGAACAATGCAGCAGGCCTACTGGCCCATACAAGGCAAGTCCTTATCCAAACCACGCATATATTTGTCCGACCTTTTTCCAAGGCTACCCAAAAATTTGCTTCCTTACCCCCAAACACGAATCAAGTCCTTCCTCTCCCACTAATATATTTGTCCAATATCTTTATATAGCTTTCCAAGGTCTTAGCCTCTATTACTCTACTCGGAAGATTCTTCCACGCATTAACAACTCTGTATGAAAACCAATACTTGTCTTTGTCCGTTCTAACTTTAAATTTATCTAACTTAAATCCGAAACTTCTGGTTCTTACTTGATTCGATATCCTCAGTATTATATTAATATCAACTATGTTTACGCCCATCATCCACTTATACACTACAATGATATCTCCTATCATTCTACGTCTATCAAGAGAGTAAAGATTCAAGGTTCTAAATCTATCTTCATATGGGAGATTCCTTATACAGTGAATCAACTTTACCATTCTTCTCTGAACGTTCTCCAATGAATTTATATCCATTCTGTAGTATGGAGGCCAAAACTCATCAGCATAATCTAAATGAGGCTTCACTAGTGATGTAAAGAGCTGTAAACTATGTTCAGGACTCCTGTTACTTATACTTTTTTATTTAAACCCAAGTAATCTGTTAGCCTTATTGCGCACAATTAGGCATCGTTGTCTTTGCTTTAGATTTCTGCTTACCATGACTCCCACGTCGTTTTCACAATCGGTGTGATCAAGTTCTATATCACGTAGTTTATAACGTCTAGGGTTATTTTCATCCCTAAGGACTAGGATTTTACACCACTTTTCAGATCAAGACAAAATCCTCCTGGAGTTCATTGATATCTTCCTCAGAATCAATCATTCGGCCTATTGTTGTATCATCAAGTTTTCTCAGGTAACTTGCAATTCCTTCATCAAGGTGATTAATGTAAATTATGAACAACAATGGGCCTAAAATTGATATTTGTGGAATGCCACTAGTGACCTGCCCCCATTCAGACTTGACCCCATTAATGGAAACTCTTAGCTTTCTATTGGTAAGCCATTCGTCGATCCATGTTAGAATTTTACCTCCTATACCATGAACTGCCACTTTTCTGAATAGTCTTTTGTGAGGTACTCTGTCGAAAGCTTTATTGAAATTCAAATAAACGACATCATATTCTTTATCCTGTCTAATACTTTATTGAAGAACGTCTGTAAATTTGTCATGCAGTAATGACCTCTCGTGAATCCATACTGAGAATCATTAATCATATTATGCTAGTCAAGGTTGTGTATCAGATTATTTACAAGGGTTCCTTTATCTGAGATGACTAGGTCGAGTAAATTATTACGTCTGGTAGGCTCTGTTACACATTGTTTCAGAAAGAAGTCCTGAACTATTTCCAGAAAGTCACTGGACTCAAGAGTACCGGTCAAAGAAGCCCAGTCAAAATCTCCTACTTTTACTACGTTATCATGTCTAAAAGCCCTAACAATTTCGTCCCAAAGGAGTTTCTATGGCTTTCAATGCCTGAAGGTTGATATATACCTATAATTAGGTTTCCTTGATTTTCTACAAATTCTAGCCAGATTCTGTGATTAATTCATTTAATTTTATACCTGTTTTATATATTACATTTTTTCGTACATATAGTGCTACTCCCCCCACCCTTCCCTTTATGTCTATTAACATGAAACAACTTAAACCCTTGAATATGGCACTCAGCAATCATGTCCCGACTCTTTTAATTATACCATGTTTCTGTTATTGCAATACCATCAAAGTTTCCCACACACACTACCAAACATAATTCATTAATTTTACTCCTGACACTTTGACTATTAGTAAAAAATACGTTTATATGTTTTTTCTTCTCCATTATTTTCTAATTCAGCTTTGCTTTCCAACAATTTCTGTTTTCATCATTACATAATGATACTTGATGACTGTTATTCTTAAAATTCATGATATCAAAGCCTGAATCAATATTTTCACAGTATTTTTCCTTCCTAAATTCACACCTTTAACTATCCTAGTTTAAAGCCCTAACACCATCAGCTGAACTTGCAAGAATACCCACACCTGGTAAGTGAACCTCATCTCTGGCATACATTTCATTTCTGCCATAGAAGTCATCCCAGTTGTCAATGAATGGTACTGCATTATTATTAGTGTTTGTCCAGCTAACAATTGCTGTTGACAGTCATTCATTGCCAACACCCGTTTCTGGAAAAATGCCACATAAAACAGGGTGCCCTCCCTTCTTCCTTATTATATCTATTGCTGTCTTCTACCTTCTAACTAAATCCTCACTTCTATACTTGCCTACATCATTGCCTCCAGCACTAAGACAGATTATAGGTTTGATCCCGTTACCATTCTTGATGTTGTTAAGCCGGCTAACAATATCCTCCATCCCAGCCCCAGGAAAGCAAATTCTGTCTTCTACTCATATACTGACTGTCCCCAGCAAGCACAATGCTCTTACTTTCGTTGTGTCGTTCCCAGTAGTCGATTCACATTCGTAAGGTAGCATAGAGAATGGGTGTGAAGTTTCCACAGCAATTTCCTGGCTTTTCACTGTTTCTACCTCTCCATCCGTCCTCTTGATCCATGCTGCCCAGCCACTGTCAAGCTTCTTTTCTTGACCTGAGGATTCACAGCAAGAGGATTACTACGAATCCTCTTGTTTTCCTCAGTCATTCGCCATATCTGGTGCTTAGCTATCTTCAGCTCCTCCTTACATTGCAGGTAAAGTTGCTCGATAGAGGGCATCATTGGTTCAGTTTCACAGAGTACTTCTCCACATTAGCAAGTCTACATCACCACAGATCTGTTTCGCTACAACTGTTATAAAGGTTTCATAGACAGCACTTGTGTGATGTGTCTATATCTACAGCCACCGGCTGTGACCTACCTACCTTTTTCCACAACCCCAGAACCTGTCATAGTATATCTATTCCCTTCAAAGCCATGTACACTATAAATGGCTGACTTTGTAGAATTATAATTCTTTCAGGTGGAAAAGATTAAGATGTCTTTAAATTTTCTTAGGATTAAAGATCAAATCAACGATTTGGTGATCATATTTTGGAGCACTATATATTAGTGTATAAATATAGTACATCTAGGTAGTATGTTGGTAGACAGGAACCGCCCAGGGAGGTACTACCGTCCTGCCAACTGAGTGTAAAACGGAAACCTGTAATTGTTTTACACGATGGTAGGACTGCTGGTTTGTTTTTTCTGTTTCATAAACATGCAAGATTTCACATACGTCTTGCTACTTCTATTTACATTTAGGTCACACTACACATGCATGTACAAGCATATATATACTCATACCCCTCTGGGTTTCCTTCTATTTTCTTAACAGGTCTTGTTCTTGTTTATTTCCTATCTCCATAGTGAAGTTGAACAGAATTCTTCCTCCATAAGTCATGCGTGTCGTAAGAGGAGACTAACATGCCGGGAGCAAGAGGCTAGTAACCCATTTCCCTGTATACATTACTAAAGTTAAAAGATAAACTTTTGTTTTTCTGTTTGAGCCACCCTGCCTCGGTGGGATACGGCCGGTTTGTTGAAAGAAGAGAGAAGAAATGTAGTATATAATAGAAAACAGCATGAAACAAAACTTTCCTAAAATTCTTCATACAGAAAAACTGAGTTTCCTGTATAATGGTCCTTTCAGAATGTGTAGACCAAGTGTTTCTAGTGAAACATATAGGTAAGCAATATTTAGATAAGGGGAAAGAGGATTTTGTGGCATTTATGTATTTGGAAGGTGCGTATGATAAGGAGGATAGGGAGGCAATGCGGAAGATGATGCAGATGTATGTAATAGAAGGTAGATTACAGAAAGCAGTGAAGAGTTTTTACTAGGATAGTGGAACTCAGGATACAGTATGTAAGCTAGAGGGAGATTATTTCCCAGTAAAAGTAGGCCTTTGACAGGGATGTGTGATGTCACCATGGTTGTTCAATATATTTATAGATGGAGTTCTAATAGAGATGAATGTTCGGGTGTTGGCAAGAGGTGTGGGGTTAAAAGATAAAGAATCTAACACAAAGTGGGAGTTGTCACAGTTGCTCTTTGCTGATGACACTGTGCTTTTGGGAGATTCTGAAGAGAAGTTGCAGAGGTTGGTGGATGAATTTGGTAGGATATGTAAAGGAAGGAAATTAAAAGTGAATATAGGAAAGAGTATGGTGATAAGGATAACAAAGAATTTAGGTAACGAAAGATTGGATATCAGATTGGAGGGAGAGAGTATGGAGGAGGTGAATGTAAACAGATATTTGGGAGTGGATGTGTCAGCAGATGGGTCTATGAAAGTTGTGGTGAATCATAGAATTGATGAGGATAAAAAGGTGAGTGGTGTTCTGAGGAGTCTGAAGAGACTAAAAACATTATCCATGTAAGAAATGAAGGGAATGTATGAGAGTATAGTTATACCAACACTCTTATATGAGTGTGAAGCATGGATGGTGAATGTTGCAACAAGGAGAAGGCTGGAGGCAGTGGAGATGTTATGTCTGACGGCAATGTGTGGTATGGATATAATGCAGAGAATCTTTAGTTTGGAAATTAGGAGGAGGTGTGGGATTATCAAAAGTATTATCCAGAGGGCTGAGGAGGGATTGTTGAGGTGGTTTGGACATTTAGAGAAGACGGAACGAATTGAAATGACTGAGTTTTTTTTGTGTGAGGGGGTTTGGACTTCCAGTATTAGCTGTATTAGATAGGCGTGAATGGAGACAAGTGTTTTTTTACGACTTAAATTGCTGTTGGAGTGTGAGCAAGGTAACATTTATGAAGGGATTCAAAGAAGCCGGCAGGCCGGACTTGAGTCCTGGAGATGGGAAGTACAGTGCCGGCACTCTGAAGGAGGGGTGTTAATGTTGCAGTTTTATAACTGTATTGTAAACACGCCTCTGGCAAGACAGTGATGGAGTGAATGATGATGAAAGTTTTTCTTTTTTGGGCCACCCTGCCTTGGTGGGAGACGGCTTAAATGTTAATAAAATATAAAAATGTAAACAAAAGAATGGATGGGGACTCTAACCTTGGTCCTAATAGGAAGCAGGTCTAGAGCTGTACCATGAACTATGAGGCTTACAGTAGGAAATTTACTTGGACAGCTCTAGTATACGTCAGAAGTGGCCAGCTGTGATCAATATGTCCTTTCCGACTGCACCATGTTGTAGACCAGAGATACATTATGAATGATAATGTTGTAGACCAGAGATACATTATGAATGATAATGTTGTAGACCAGAGATACATTATGAATGATAATGTTGTAGACATAAGAACATAAAGGAGCACTGCGACAGACAGTGGCTGGTATTTTTTAGGAATTCATTGTTTACTCAGTAAAAGTTATTCCCTTCAAAGTAAAAATATCTTTTGTTTACTTAACGCATTGTTTGAATGTAAATGGCATTCTAAATTTTTATGCCTCGATGAATTTAATCCCAGTGTAATAATAGTCCAGAGTTTTAAAAGCTGCCAGAATGACCATTAACAGCTTCTCACTCACACACACACATTCACACACTCACTCACACACTCACTCACTCACTCACTCACTCACTCTCTGGAATACTTAACAATGAACTGTTGTGTGTCATCATCTAGTCTCTTACGGGGTAAAATAATATGCCAGAAACTGACGTAAAATGAAAGCTACGAACTGATACTGTATTGACCAATTTACTTGTAGATCCATATGGAATTTAGATATTGTAATACACACAATATATATATATATATATATATATATATATATATATATATATATATATATATATATATATATATATATATATATATATATATATATATATAATGTTGTGTGTGTGTACTACCTAGATGTGGGTGCAGGGGTTAAGTCACAACTCCTGGCCCCGCCTCTTCACTGGTCGCTACTAAGTCACTCACTCTTCCTGCTCCATGAGCTATATCATACCTCTCCTTAAAGCTATGTACAGATCCTGCCTCAACTACATCACTTCCCAGACTATTCCACTTCCTGACAACTCTGTGACTTAAGAAATACTTCCTAACATCCCTGTGATTCACCTGAGTCTTCAACTTCCAACTGTGACCCCTTGTTGCTGTGTCCCATCTCTGGAACATCCTGTTTGTCCACCTTGTCGATTCCTCTCAGTATTTTATATGTCGTTATCATATCACCCCTATCTCTCCTGTCCTCCAGTGTCGTCATGTCGATTTCCCTTAGCCTCTCCTCGTAGGACATACCCCTTAGCTCCGGGACTAGTCTTGTTGCAAACCTTTGCACTTTCTCCAATTTCCTTACGTGCTTGGCTAGGTGTGGATTCCAAACTGGTGCTGCATACTCCAGTATGGGCCTGACATACACGGTGTACAGGGTCCTGAACGATTCCTTATTGATATGTCGGAATGCTATTCTTAGGTTTGCTAGGCGCCTGTATGCTGCAGCAGTTATTTGGTTGATGTGCGCCTCAGGAGATGTGTCCGGTGTTATACTCACCCCAAGATCCTTTTCTTGAGTGAGGTTTGTAGTCTCTGGCCCCCTAGACTGTACTCTGTCTGCGGTCTTCTTTGCCCTTCCAAAATTTGTGTGTGTGTGTGAGACAATACGAGATGTAAATACGTAATCACTGCAGTAGGCGGCGGCGGCGGCGGCGGCGGCGGCGGCGGCGGCGGCGGCGGCGGCGGAGGAGGAGGAGGAGGAGGAGGAGGAGGAGGAGGAGGAGGAGGAGGAGGAGGGAGAGAGAGGAGGAGGAGGAGCAGCAGCGAGCAGCAGCAGCGCAGCAGCAGCAGCAGCAGCAGCAGCAGCAGGCAGCAGCAGCAGCAGCTGCTACTGCTGCTGTCATTAGTCTGTTTAAATGTGTTTGAAATAACGATTTAAGATGATTCAAGGTATTTAAATCTGCGGAAACCGAGCAAACGCAGTCTGCGTCAGAAATCCACAGATGGAGCGAAACGGTTATACAGATGTATGTCAGTATAGTTAACTGCATGCATTAATATATTCAATGAGACGTTTCAAGAGTATACGTTGGCGAAACAGGAAGAAGCAAAACAGTTCGGAACATCTAATGCAGGCACGCCTGACTCAAATAACGCATGTAGACACGAATGTCCGAACTATCAATGAACCAATCGAGCAAATCCCAATAAAGGAAATCCAGAAGTAACCAATGTGACAAAATCAAAATAGTGAAATTCCAAGCGCTTTCGTGATTTCCTTGATAATGTGAGAAATCACGAAAGCGCTTGGAATTTCACTATTTTTTCACAGTGGTTATTCTGCGTATTGTGATTTCACGTGTTTAATGGGACCTTATTGCATATATTGTACATATTGCATATTTATCTACAGTACTTTTCCTTTTTTTTCTTGTATACTACAACTACAACTACATCTACTACAACTTATATACTACTGCTACAACTACATCTACTACAACTTATATACTACTGCTACAACTACATCTACTACAACTTATATACTCCTGCTACAACTACATCTACTACAACTTATATACTACTGCTACAACTACATCTACTACAACTTATATACTACTGCTACAACTACATCTACTACAACTATATACTACTGCTACAACTACATCTACTACAACTTATATACTACTGCTACAACTACATCTACTACAACTTATATACTACTGCTACAACTACATCTACTACAACTTGTATACTACTGCTACAACTACATCTACTACAACTTATATACTACTGCTACAACTACATCTACTACAACTTATATACTACTGCTACAACTACATCTACTACAACTTATATACTACTGCTACAACTACAACTTATATACTAGTGCTACAACTACATCTACTACAACTTATATACTACTGCTACAACTACATCTACTACAACTTATATACTACTGCTACAACTACAACTTATATACTACTGCTACAACTACAACTTATATACTACTGCTACAACTACAACTTATATACTACTGCTACAACTACAACTTATATACTACTGCTACAACTACAACTTATATACTAGTGCTACAACTACATCTACTACAACTTATATACTACTGCTACAACTACATCTACTATTACTGCTACCAACACTCCTATTATACTGTCTACCACAACTACTAATACACTGTCAACCACTACTACCATTACTACTATCTTACCACTACTACTACACCATCTACTGCACCACTACTACCACCTTACTACTGACTCCTTATTCCACCACTACTACTAGCACCACTACTACTAGCACCACTACTACTAGCACCACTACTACTAGCACCACTACTACTACTAGCACCACTACTACTAGCACCACTACTACTAGCACCACTACTACTAGCACCACCACTACTACTAGCACCACTACTACTACTAGCACCACTACTACTAGCACCACTACTACTACTAGCACCACTACTACTAGCACCACTACTACTAGCACCACTACTACTAGCACCACTACTACTAGCACCACTACTACTAGCACCACTACTACTAGCACACTGCTACTACTAGCACCACTAGCTCTACTAGCACCACTACTACTAGCACCACTACTACTAGCACCACTACTGACTACTGGCACCACTCTACTACTAGCACCACTACTACTAGCACCACTACTACTAGCACCACTACTACTAGCACCACTACTACTAGCACCACTACTACTAGCACCACTACTACTAGCACCACTACTACTACTAGCACCACTACTACTAGCACCACTACTACTAGCACCACTACTACTAGCACCACTACTACTAGCACCACTACTACTACTAGCACCACTACTACCTACTACTACGCACCACTACTACTACTAGCACCACTACTACTAGCACCACTACTACTACTAGCACCACTACTACTACTAGCACCACTACTACTAGCACCACTACTACTAGCACCACTACTACTACTAGCACCACTACTACTAGCACCACTACTACTAGCACCACTACTACCGCTGCTGCTGCTTAGTGTTCGACTACCAGCACTACTATTACCACTACTTTTGATACTACTACTACACACTACTACTGAATCTACCACAAATACGATTACTACTACTACTGCTTCACTACTACTAGTACTGCCTTACTACTACTACTTCTACTACTCTCACTACTACTACTGCTGCTGCTGCTGCTTATTCCTAGACCACCAATATCACTACCACCTCTTTTACTATTACTACTTCAACTATCTTTTCCCCTCTCCCTCTCAGTATTCTGGCCCTCACCGCTGCTTCTCGACTCAGTAGTAACTTCACAATGGTCAAGGACGACCTCACTGCTGCTTCTCGACTCAGTAGTAACTTTACAATAGTCAAGGACGACCTCACCGCTGCTTCTCGACTGAGTAGTAACTTGACAATGGTCAAGGACGACCTCACCGCTGCTTCTCGACTGAGTAGTAACTTGACAATGGTCAAGGACGACCTCACCGCTGCTTCTCGAGTCACTATTAACTTCACAATGGTCAAGGACGGACCCAAACGTCGTCATAAATGGTGGTAATTTGTGACTCCAGGGATTTTCCTCCAGGGAATCTAAACTGGACGCTGTTCTCTTCCAGTATCGTTCTTGTTTTTCCAGCCTTCCTTCAACTCCCATATATTTTTGGAAGTATATACGGTATCACCATATTTGTATTGTAATTGAAATAACTAGTACCACTCTGCTACACTTAACAATTATATCTTCTTATTGTGATATACGTATATGAGTTAATTGAGTAAATTTTAAGAACAGTAGGTTAAGTGTGTGTATTAGTTAAGTATAGGTTAAGTGTGTGTGTATTAGTTAAGTATAGGTTAAGTGTGTGTATTAGTTAAGTATAGGTTAAGTGTGTGTGTATTAGTTAAGTATAGGTTAAGTATAGCTCGAGTTACTCGGCCTACTTTGGGTCTCTAATCTATTCTATTTTCTAAAATTTAGATTGGTATCTACATTGTATGTGATCAACATTAACAATCTCCACAAATGTTATAGCCAACAGACTTACCAAAACTTCCAAGAAATTGCTGTTTCAAAAAGGTTCATTAATAGTTATAAAAGTAATTATAAGTATTTTAAAGCTGCGTAACTAAGCTTTATACAAAGTACGTCAATAATACCTGGAGTATACCTGGAGTATACCTGGAGAGAGTTCTAGGGGTCAACGCCCCTGCGGCCGGTCTGTGACCAGGCCTCATGTTGGATCAGAGCCTGATCAACCAGGCTGTTACTGCTGGCCGCACGCAGTCCAACGTACGATCCACAGCCTGGCTGGTCAGGTACCGACTTTAGGTGCCTGTCCAGTGCCTGCTTGAAGACAGCCAGGGGTTTGTTGATCAACCTTATGTATGCTGGGAGGCAGTTGAACAGTCTTGGGCCCCTGACACTTATTGTGTTGTCTCTCAACGTGCTAGTGGCACCCCTTGCTCTTCATTGGGGGGATGTTACATCGCCTGCCGAGTCTTTTGCTTTCGTAGGGAGTGATTCTCGTGTGCAAGTTTGGTACTAATCCTCGAGAATTTTCCATGTGTATATAATAATGTATCTCTCCTGCCTGCGTTCTAGAGAGTACAGGTTTAGGAACTTCAAGCGTTCCCAGTAGTTGAGGTAGTTTATCGCACTTCTGCGTGCGGTGAAGGTTTTCTGCACATTTTCAAGGTCAGCAATTTCACCCGCCTTGAAAGGTGCAGTTAGTGTGCAGCAATATTCCAGCCTAGATAGAACAAGCGATCTGTAAAGTGTCAACAATGCCAAATTTCTTGTACCAGTTTTATGCCATACTTTATAGAAATAAAGTTCATTTGATATACAGTTTTTTTTTTTTTAACCTAACTTAAGAATTAAAGTACTTGCCACGAAATCAAAGAAAATGGGAATGTATCTAATCTCAAGAGAATAAACTTTACAAACCATATCATCTGCAACATCTAGATGTTCTAATTCAATGGTTATGTGAAGCATACATATGCTTACTACCCAGATATCATGACGCTGCATGAAACAACCGCACGCCCGGGTGCAATGACAGGGAACAGAGGGAAGGCAGCCCAACTAGTGACATTGTGCCTCCTCCTCCCCCCTCATCTTCTTGCACAGTAATACATAAGATAACACAACGATAAAAAGTATGTTTTTGCTTCTGTTAGATTCTGCGAGAGAGATTGGTAACAACTTTACTGCTGTAACAAGAAAAAATAAAATTTATGCCAAAATTTTAAGTTTCTTAATAACACAATAAGAAGTAAGAAGCTGTTGGAAGAAAGATGGGATAGTGAGAGTATAGCTAATGAGGAGGAGGTCGAAGAGATATGGGGTAGATTTAAGAATGCAGTGCTAGAGTGCACAGCAGAGGTTTGTGGTTGTAAGAGGGTGGCTACAGGAGGGAATAGGAGCGATTGGTGGAATAATGAGGAAATGCAAGTCATAAGCAAGAAAAGTTAGCATATGAGAGATTTTATAAAGTAGAAGTGATATATAAGGAGGGAGGGAGGAGTATATGGATAGAAAAAGAGACATTAAGAGAACAGTGAGGGAGTGTAAAAGGTGAGATTTTGTCAACAAATTTGGTTGAGAATAAGAAAAAGTTTGTAGTGAGATTAATAACTTGAAAAAGCCTGTGAAACGAATGGATTTAAAAGTTAAAAACAGAAGAGGAGAGTTACTAGATGGGGACGTGGAAGTATTGGGAAGATGGCGGGAACATTTTGAAGAGCTTTTAAATGTTGATGAAAAAAGGGAGGCAGAGAGTTCATGCATTGGCCAGAAAAGTATAACATCTTAAGAAGTGAGGAAGATGCAGATGTGAGAGTGAGGGAGGTGCCTGAAGCTGTGGGTGAAATGAAAGTGGGTAAAGCAACTAGGATTGATGGAATGAAGATAGAAATGCTAAAAACATGTGGTGATATAGTTTTGGAGTGGTTGGTGCTCTTGTTCAATAAATATGTGAAAGGGGGGAATGTACTTAACTAGGAATTGGCACAGAGTTTCTTGGTATAAGAGGAAAGGGGCAAAAGAGAGTAAGAGTTATAGAGAAATAAGCTTGTTGAGTATACCTGGTAAAGTGTATGGTAGTTATTATTGAAAGAATTAAGGGTAAGAAGGAGAGCAGGATCTCAGATTATCAGAAAGTCTTTAAGAAGTGTAGAGGGTGTGTAGACCAAGTGTTTACATTGAAGCATAAAACTGTATAATATTTAGATAAGAGTAAGGAAGTTTTCGTTGCATTTATGGATTTGGAAAAGGCATATGGTAAAGTGGATAGTGGAGCAATGTGACAGATGTTCCAGTTGCATGGAGTAGGTTGTAAGTTTTTCAACGCAGTTAAGAGTTATGAGGATAGTGAGGCTCAGGTTAGGGTATGTAGGAGACAGATTATTTTCTAGTTAAAATAGGTGTTAGACATGTATGTGTAATGTTACCATTGTTGTTTAATATATTTATAGATGGGGTTGTAAAAAAGAGTGACTGCTAGAGTGTTGAGAAGAGGTGTGGGAATAAAAGATTAAAAATCTAATACAAAAGGGGAGTTGTCACATTTGTTTTTTGCTGATGACACTGTGCTTATGGAAGTATATGAAGAGTTGCAAAGGATGGCGTAGGAATTGTGGAGGGTATATTAGAGAAGGAAAAGTAAAAATGAACAAAGGAAAGATCAAAGGGATTATTATATTAAAAAAAACGCTAAAACCATTAGGGTCGTACAGCGCTGCAGGGCAGGGGATGATGGTAGATCATAGGGTAGCAAGGGTGGAGAGGATAACAGAAGTAGAGATAGGAAGGGCTGTGAGGAGTGCTAAAGGAAGTATTAAAGTTTGTGTAATAAATTGGTTGCTGTCAAAAAGTCGTAACAGGGAGTTTGTATCAAAGTCTGTGTCAAGGAGGGAAAATCAAGTAAGGGTGTTAGAGCGGTGACGACGTCGGAGGTAAATTCTGCGTGCTCGTTGGAAGACACGACAGTCCAATAGAATAAGGCAAACTGAAATTGGAACCCAACAATTCTCACAGAGTGGAACAGGGCGCCTCTCCCGTGAGTAAGACGGGTGTGTCCGATGCCAAGACGGGAGAGTGTAGTCTCCCAGTCTCTGCATCGATGATAAGAAGATCAGAACCTAAAGTTGGCTTAATGGAATCTTAAGTCAGCTGAGAACTTTTCTCGTTATACTTGTTTTACAAAATATTTCATGGGTACTTGTACTTATAGGGATGTGTAGACATTAGAAGTGGCTATCAAGAGTTTGTCTACCGAGAAATACTTAGACCCATCAATGGGTAGCTCAGGCTCGACTGCTGTGTTCAAGCAGACTGTGTCTGCTGGAATGAGGTGGGGTTTCTGTAGTGGTCGGCCAGCCTGAGGTCGTAACCCGACACCGTACTGATCAGCTGGGTGCGCGGTAGTGGCAGGACTGTGATGGTCAGTAATTTCCATCACTAGGACACATTTGACAGTGTCACAGTCTTCGCAGTCACTTCCCTCACCACTGAGGAGTGGACTGATAAATTGGCTAAGTTTTATGCTTTCAAAGATGGAGTAGATTACAATCTTGGGTTGTCAGTTAGCAGTTTGAGAACAATAACACGAAAAGAACTTCAACTGAACTTTATTGACTTTAAACTTAGGGAGATTGACACCAGTCAGTCCATCTATCATTCTATCATGCAGGAGGAGCCACATGTCTATGGTGCATCCAACAAAATAAGCAGACTCTTGGATGTCACTACCGCCCGCCTCCGGCTGGGTTACAAGTATCTTTGGCAGGTTAAATCACCATCACCAGATGTAGACCAAACAAAATGTAAACTTTGCCAGTTGGATTATTGTCACACCCTGCGTCATTATGTACTGGAGTGCGATAAAATTAATGAATTCAGAGACAACTCACTCAGAAATGTTCAAGATATGGCAAAACATTTTATCCACAGTGGTATATTACAGACCATTCTGGAAAAATACCCTGACCTTGCTCCCTGTAAATAAAGCATTGCCACGTGTGTGTGTGTGTGTGTGTGTGTGTGTGTGTTCCAACAATTAATCTTTGCACCAATAACTCATTACAGTTGTGACCGGGTGTAGACTAGTGAATTGCTCATTACTTTATAATTCGTTCATGATTGTAACCATGTATAAACGTAAGTAAGTAAATTTACTAAAATGATTCATTACCTTTGAAACGTGTGAGTTCATTACCTTTGTAACTTGCTCAGCTATCAAAACTTTGGGGCCCAGTCCCTGGACCCATTATGTACCTCTGTAATCTTTTGACTACCACCCACAAAAGGGGTATGGGGTACATAATAAAGATATTAAACTAAAAAAAACTGAGGAGTGGCCCAAATATCATATGGCCGCCAGCTGTACTCAGTTGGGAGACATCATTCACTATTGTCATTCCCTGCACAAATTTTATCTAATGGTTACTGCCAATTAATACGTCTATTGGCTCGACGTTGTCAGACAAAGTAATAGTTGGCAAGTCCTACACTGGCTTATTTTTATGGAACAACGGCATCCTGAAAGCCTCTCATTTGAATACTATCAGGAAGCTATTGTGCTATTAATGCACTTATCGTTTGTAGGTGCCCACCCAGAGAAACTGTACACTGTCTAGTTGGTACCATTGCTCGCCAGGACCCGGGGAAAAATCCAGCGAGGTCTGAGGATTATAATAATCAAAGAGAAGCACTAAACCTACAAGTTTTTTTTTATTTTATTAGTTTCCCAAAAAAAATCATTTATAAGTCATAAAAATGCAAAATACATGTTTAAATTATACAAAAGCAATTTTAGGTTAAACAGTGAAAATTCGAAAAAAAATCAGAAAAACCCCCAAAACTATCCCCAAAACCCTTACCCCTACCACCAGTGAACCCTTTTCCCCCCTTTCCCCCAATAAATAAATAAAATCCACAAAACATAAACCCAAATAATGAAATACAGTC